>WNWK01006732.1:0-30000 GCA_009830355.1 Cherax destructor | reverse complement strand
TTGTGGTGGCGGCAGGGAAGTGTGTTTGGAGACAGGACAAGATAGTCCTTCATTGATCTACGCAAAACTTTTGATACAGTCGACCATGATTTACTGCTCACAAAATTAGCACACTATGGTATAAGGGGGCACCCACTCAACTACCTAAAGTCATACCTCACCAACAGAAGCCAATACGTGTACACAAATGGAGCGAACTCTTCCACACAACAAATTACAGTCGGAGTCCCTCAAGGAAGTGTCCTGGGGCCACTCCTATTCCTCATTTACATAAATGACCTACCGAATGCATCGCAACTACTCAAACCCATTTTATTTGCAGATGACACAACATATGTCTTCTCTCACCCAAATCCAGTTATACTGGCCAACACTGTTAATGCCGATTACAGAAAATATCAACATGGATGATGACTAACAAGCTTACTCTCAATACTGACAAGACCTACTTCATACAGTTTGGAAGCAAAGCCACAAATGTTCCACTTAACATAACACTCAATGGTACACCCATCACAAGACTCACAGAGGGAAAATTCCTAGGAATCCACCTTGACAGTAGCCTTAAATTCCAAACACATATACAACAAATTTCCAAGAAAATCTCGAAGACAGTAGGCATATTATCAAAGATACGCTATTATGTACCTCAATCAGCTCTCCTTGCACTATATCATTCACTTATCTACCCGTATCTCACCTATGGAATCTGTGCATGGGGATCAACAACGTTAAATCACCTTAGACCACTCATAACACAACAAAAGGCCGCAGTCAGAATGATAACAAATTCCCACTCTAGACAGCATACTCCACCAATATTCAAAAGTCTCAAACTACTCACCGTAAAGAACATTCATACCTACTCTTGTGCCTACTACATATATAAAACTTACACTCTAATATAAACCTCTGCTCAAAACTCTCCTCACCAACTTTAATAGGACCCATGACCACAACACAAGACACAGATCACTTTTTGATATACCCCGTGTTCATATCAACCTATGTAAAAATTCTATGCACATAAAGGGCCCCAGAATCTGGAATTCATTACCAGTAAATATTAAGATAATCTTGTCTGAAAATCAATTTAAGACTCAACTCAAAACCACCTACTCACCCAAAACTAAATGATCATACTATAAACTACTTTGAAAAATGCTCATTGTTACTTTCCTATACGATAATCTCAATTTTTAATAATATGTTACTATTATGTTACCCCCTACTCATATTATAAGTTAATGTCAAAAATGCTCAATGTTATTTTCCTTAAGATAATCTCAATTCCATATTATCATTCAAGAATCTTAACACCTGTAACAATCTAATATCTAATATCATTATATAATAATTTAAACAGTAAAATTTCATCATATTGTAATTTTGAAAATAATTTTTAACTAGAATAAACTCAATAAATTTCTCTAATATTAAGTACATAGTTTTTAAGGACTAGAATAAGCTGCCCCTAATGCCATGGCATGTCAGTGGCTCTCCTTGCACTCAATTTACATTGTAACTTCCGATACCCATGTAATCTGCAATGAAATAATCTTCAATATGACACTAATATCAATTCTACGGCTTATTTATCTAGCACAATTCATCTAATATGACATAATAAACAATATTAATAACATAGAAACATGATACTCTAGAATGAATAAAATATGTCATTACACATGTGATGAGTGGTGTTGTGTTGTTTGTTGTTGGGTGTATAAGGGCCACTGAAAGATAAGCTACCATGGGCCCAAAGAAAGCTCCTAGTGCCAGTTCTTTGGTAAAGAAAGTGAGGAACACCATAGAACTGAAGAAAGAAATAATAGAAAAATGTGATAGTGGTGTACGTATTGCCGAGCTCGTCAGGATATACAAGAAGGCCCCAACAACCATCGGTTCCATTGTGGCTAAGAGAAAAGAAATCACTGAAGCTAATGTTGCGAAAGGGGTGAATACAATAACGAAACAGAGATCACAAACAATGGAAAATATGGAGAAATTGTTGTTGGTGTGGATAAACAAAAAACTGCTAGTGGGTGACAATGTTGTGCAATCATTAATTTGTGAAAAAGCAAGGCAGTTGCATACCGATCTTTTCAAGAAAATGCCTGGAACCAGTGATGATGTTGATATTGATGAATTTAAGGCCAGCAAAGGCTGGTTCGAAAAATTCAAGAAGAGAAGTGGCATACACAGTGTTGTAAGGCATAGTGAGGGTGCCAGTTCAGATAAACAAGGGGCTGAAAAATTTGTGTGTGAGTTTAAAGAATATGTAGAGGCTGAAAATTTCAAACCCCAATAAGTGTTTAATTGTGACGAAACAGGCCTCTTTTGGAAGGAAATGCCAAGGAGGACCTACATCACGCAGGATGAAAAAGCAATGCCAGGACACAAGCCTATGAAAGACAGGCTAACTCTTATGTTGTGTGGTAACGCTAGTGGGGATTTCAAAGTGAAGCCTTTACTGGTGTATCACTCTGAAACTCCCAGAGTGTTCAAGAAATACAGTGTTGACAAGAGTAAATTGTGTGTGATGTGAAAGTCTAACCCTAAGGCATGGGTCACTAGGGAAATTTTCCTGGAATGGTTTAATCAAGTGTTTGGCCCCAGTGTGAAAAAATATCTATTGGACAATAAATTGGGGCTCAAGTGCCTCCTGGTAATGGACAATGCTCCTGCTCATCCTCGAGACTTGGAAGACCAATTGTCTAAGGATTTCAAATTTGTAACAGTGAAGTTCTTGCCTCCTAACACCACTCCTCTCATCCAGCCCATGGACCAGCAGGTCCATGGGCTGTTTCAAAGGCACTTTGATGTGACCAATGACACTGCATTGATCCTAAAAGAGTTCTGGAAGGATCTCTTCGATATCTTCCATTGCATAGGTCTTCTAGATAAAGCTTGGCAGGGAGTGACTTCCAGGACGATGAACTCTGCTTGGAGAAAGTTGTGGCCAGATTCTGTCCAAGAGAGGGATTTTGAAGGGTTTGGGGCTGACCCTGAGGAGCCTATGGAAGTTGTGGAAATTATTGTGGCATTGGGGACTTGCATGGGGTTGGATGTGAGTATCCAGGATGTGGAAGAGTTGGAGGACCACAATGAAGATCTAACCAGTGAAGAGCTGCAAGAGCTTGAGCTGCAACAGCATCAAAGAAGATCTGAGGAAATTGCTTCAGTGAAGGAGGAAGAGAGATGTAAAGTGCCTTCTTCAAAGATTAAGGACGTTTGTTCAGAGTGGAGTTAGGTGCTTTCATTTGTGGAAGAAAATCACCCTGACAAAGATGATGCAATGACAAAATCTTTTCCCATTTTAGGGACATTTTAAAGAGACGCCAGACACAGATATTTAGTGCCACAGGTGTGCAGTGACTCTGAAGCTGGTCCTAGTTCCAGTAAAAGACAAAGAAGGGAAGTGACTCCAAATGAGGACTTGGTACCTAGAGTCCTTATGGAGGGGGATTCCCCTTCCAAAAATTAGGGTCTCTTCCCTTTCCCCTCCTCCCTCTCTTCCATCCAGCAACATCAGTCTTCAATAAAGGTAAGTGTCACATTGAGTTCATTCATTTGTGCATATAAATCTATCTTTAAGGCCCCCAATTTTTTTTTTTCAAACTTCTGGGTTTCTGGAACGGATTAATTGAATTTCCATTATTTCTTATGGGGAAAAAGGTTTGTTTTCGTTGATTTCAGTTTTAATCGATCCCTCAGGAACGGATTAAGGACGAAAATGGAGGGTTGACTGTATTATGAAATGTATCATATGAACGCATGGGATCGTGCTCACGGGTTGTTAAACAATGGCACACTGACTGTAAATAGTGTGTCGGGCCGCTCGCTCAGGGCGGCCGCTCGGACGTGTTCGGGACAAATGACTATTACTGAGCTAAATGACGATCACCGAACCAATATTTTGACGAAAAAACATTACGATTACCGAATATTACGAAATCCGACAACTATGATATCCAGGGGTCCACTGTATATATAAACAGTGGTCCCCGGCCTAACGAGCAAAATTCATTCCAGAAGCCTGCTCAAATGCCATTACCGAATGAATTTACTTCCTTAAGAAATAATGTCAGGTAGGTTAGTCTATTTCAGACTCCCAAAAATACACTTCCACAAGCACTTACAGTAAATAACAAAAAAGGCACAATACCGTGACTGGAACAATACACACACAACCCGCACATATAAAAGAGAGGAGCTTACGACGACGTTTCGGTCTGACTTGGATTATTTACAAAGTCACACTAACACGAAGGACAGGTGGAAGGGGTATTTATAGGCAGGCAGACAGGGGAGGGCATTTGTCCTCTATTTTATTTATTTTATTTTTCCCCCTGTGTTCTTGTTCTTTCCCTTGCGGGCCGCCAGCGTGTTTACAGTGCTCCTTTCCTAGTTTATGACTGACTCCACTACTACTACCACTACCACTACCACTATCACTACTACCTCCATTACCCCTCCACCACTTTCTTGTGCCCTTCCCTGTCTGCCTGCCTATAAATAACCCTTCCACCTGTCCTTCGTGTTAGTTTGACTTTGTAAATGGTCCAAGTCGGACCGAAACATCGTCGTAAGCTCCTCTCCTTTTATATGCGTGGGTTGTGTGGGCACTTACAATATTATACTTACATAATTGTACGATTTCCGGGGTGCTCGTTAGGTGGTGGACCACTGTATAGTATATACAGTGGTACCTCGAGTTACGATATTTTTTTGTTCGAGAATGCTGTTCAAGTGCCATTACCAAACGAATTTATCCCCATAAGGAATAATGTAAAATAGACTAGTCCTTTTACACCCCCAAAAATATACCTACAAAAGCATTTAAAAAATAAACTTACATAAAAGGGCGATTTTGGGGACCATCGTAACTCGAGGTACCACTGTATATATATATATATATATATATATATATATATATATATTTTATATATATATATATATATATATATATATATATATATATATATATATATATATATATATTATATATATATATATATATATATATATATATATATATATATATATATATAAATTAGGATATCACATTGGAGAATTGGAGAGAGGATTATGGAAGAAGTAAATGTTTTCAGATATTTGGGAGTTGACGTATCAGCGGATGGGTTTATGAAGGATGAGGTTAACCATAGAATTGATGAAGGAAAAAGGTGAGTGGTGCGTTGAGGTATCTGTGGAGACAAAAAACGTTATCCATGGAGGCAAAGAAGGAAATGTACGAAAGTATAGTCGTACCAACACTCTTATATGGGTGTGAAGCATGGGTTGCAAATGCTGCAGCGAGGAGGAGGCTGGAGGCAGTGGAGATGTCCTGTCTAAGGGCAATGTGTGTGTAAATATTATGCAGAAAATTCGGAATGTGGAAATTAGGAGAAGGTGTGGAGTTACTAAAAGTATTTGTCAGAGGGCTGAAGAGGGGTTGTTGAGGTGGTTTGGTCATTTAGAGAGAATGGATCAAAGTAGAATGACTTGGAGAGCGTATAAATCTGTAGGGGAAGGAAGGCGGGGTAGGGGTCGTCTTAAAAAAGGTTGGAGGGAAGGGGTAAAGGAGGTATTGTGGGCGAGGGCTTGGACTTCCAGCAAGCATGTGTGAGCGTGTTAGATAGGAGTGAATGGAGACGAATGGTTTTGGGACATGACGATCTGTTGGAGTGTGAGCAGGGTAACATTTTGTGAAGGGATTCAGGGAAACCAGTTAATTGATTTAGTTGGACTTGAGTCCTGGAAATGGGAAGTACAATGCCTGCACTTTAAAGGAGGGGTCTGGGATAGTGACAGCTGGGAGGGACAATTCTCAGCTGTCGTATCTGAGCTCCTCTGCAAAGACAGTGATTATGTATGTGTGTGGTGATAGTGTTGAATGATGATGAAAGTATTTTCTTTTGGGGATTTTCTTTCTTTTGGGTCACCCTGCCTCGGTGGGAGACGGCCGACTTGTTGAAAAAAAAAAAAAAAAATATATATATATATATATATATATATATATATATATATATATATATATTCTCCATGGGGAAGTGGAATAGAATTCTTCCTCCGTAAGCCATGCTTGTCGTAAGAGGCGACTAAAATGCTGGGAGCAAGGGGCTAGTAACCCCTTCTCCTGTATATATTACTAAATGTAAAAGGAGAAACTTTCGTTTTTCCTTTTGGGCCACCCTGCCTCGGTGGGAAACGGCCGACGGGTTGAAAGAAAGAAATATTGTCCATGGGGAAGTGGAAAAGTGGAAAGTGGAAATATTGTCCATGGGGAAGTGGAAAAGAATCTTTCCTCCGTAAGCCATGCGTGTCGTATGAGGCGACTAAGATGCCGGGAGCAATGGGCTAGTAACCCCTTCTCCTGTACAAATCTACTAAAAACGAGAAGAAGAAAAACTTTATAAAATTGGGTTGTCTGAATGTGCGTGGATGTAGTGCGGATGATAAGAAAGAGATGATTGCCGATGTTATGAATGAAAAGAAGTTGGATGTCCTGGCCCTAAGCGAAACAAAGCTGAAGGGGGTAGGCGAGTTTCAGTGGGGAGAAATAAATGGGATTAAGTCAGGAGTATCTGAGAGAGTTAGAGCTAAGGAAGGGGTAGCAATAATGTTGAAGGATCAGTTATGGAAGGAAAAGAGGGAATATAAATGTGTAAATTCAAGGATTATGTGGATTAAAATAAGGGTCGGATGCGAAAAGTGGGTCATAATAAGCGTGTATGCACCTGGAGAGGAGAGGAGTGTAGAGGAGAGAGAGAGATTTTGGGAGATGTTAAGCGAATGTATAGGAACTTTTGAACCAAATGAGAGAGTAATTGTGGTAGGGGACCTAAATGCTAAAGTGGGAGAAACATGCAGAGAGGGTGTAGTAGGTAAGTTTGGGGTGCCAGGTGTAAATGATAATGGGAGCCCTTTGATTGAACTTTGTATAGAAAGGGGTTTAGTTATAGGTAATACATATTTTAAGAAAAAGAGGATAAATAAGTATACAAGATATGATGTAGGGCGTAATGACAGTAGTTTGTTGGACTATGTATTGATAGATAAAAGACTGTTGAGTAGACTTCAGGATGTACATGTTTATAGAGGGCTACAGATATATCAGATCACTTTTTAGTTATAGCTACAGTGGGAGTAAAAGGTAGATGGGATACAAGGAAAATAGAATCAGTAAGTAAAAGAGAGGTGAAGGTTTATAAACTAAAAGAGGAGGCAGTTAGGGTAAGATATAAACAACTATTGGAGGATAGATGGGCTAGTGAGAGTGTAGGCAATGGGGTCGAAAATGTATGGGGTAGATTTAAAAATGTAGTGTTAGAGTGTTCAGCAGAAGTTTGTGGTTACAGGCGAGTGGGTGCGGAGGGAAGAGGAGCGATTGGTGGAATGATGATGTAAAGAGAGTAGTAAGGAGAAAAAGTTAGCATATGAGAGGTTTTTACAAAGTAGAAGTGATGCAAGGAGGGAAGAGTATATGGAGAAAAAGAGAGGTTAAAAGAGTGGTGAAGCAATGTAAAAGAGAGCAGATGAGAGAGTGGGTGAGATGTTATCAGCAAATTTTGTTGAAAATAAGAAAAAGTTTTGGAATGAGATTAATAAGTTGAGGAAGCCTAGAGAACAAATGGATTTGACAGTTAAAAATAGGAGAGGAGAGTTATTAAATGGAGAGTTAGAGGTATCGGGAAGATGGAGAGAATATTTTGAGGATTTGTTAAATGTTGATGAAGACAGGAAGCTGTGATTTCGTGTGTAGGGCAAGGAGGAATAACATCTTGTAGGAGTGTGGAAGAGCCAGTTGTGGGTGTAGGGAAAGTTCGTGAGGCAGTGGGTAGAATGAAAGGGGTAAGGCAGCTGGGATTGATGGGATAAAGATAGAAATGTTAAAAGCAGGTGGGGATATAATTTTAGAGTGGTTGGTGCTATTATTTAATAAATGTATGGAAGAGGGTAAGGTACCTAGGGATTGGCAGAGAGCGTGTATTGTTCCTTTGTATAAAGGCAAATGGGACAAAAGAGAGTGCAAAAATTATAGGGAATAAGTCTGTTGAGTGTACCTGGTAAAGTGTATGGTAGAGTTATTATTGAAAGAATTAAGAGTAAAACAGAAAGCAGGATAGCAGATGAACAAGGGGCTTTAGGAAAGGTAGGCGGTGTGTAGACCAAGTGTTTACAGTGAAACATATAGGTGAACAGTATTTGGATAAGGGTAAAGATGTTTTTGTGGCATTTATGGATTTGGAAAAGGCGTATGATAGGGTAGATAGGGGATCAATGTGGCAGATGTTGCAGGTGTATGGAATAGGAGGAAGGTTACTGAAAGCAGTGAAGAGTTTTTATGAGGATAGTGAGGCTCAGGTTAGAGTGTGTAGGAGGGAAGGGACTATTTCCCAGTAAAAGTGGGCCTTAGACAAGGATGTGTGATGTCACCGTGGTTGTTCAATATATTTATAGATGGGGTTGTAAGAGAAGTGAATGCGAGGGTCTTGGCAAGAGGTGTTGGGCTAAAAGATAAAGAAGCAAATACAAAGTGGGAGTTGTCACAGTTGCTTTTTGCTGATGACACTGTGCTTTGGGAGATTCTGAAGAGAAGCTGCAGAGGTTGGTGGATGAATTTGGTAGGTGTGTAAAAGAAGAAAATTGAAAGTGAATATAGGAAAGAGTAAGGTGATGAGGATAACAAAAAGAATAGGTGACGAAAGATTGGATATCAGATTGGAGGGAGAGAGTATGGAGGAGGTGAATGTATTCAGATATTTGGGAGTGGACATGTCGGCGGATGGGTCTATGAAGGATGAGGTGAATCATAGAATTGATGAGGGAAAAGGGTGAGTGGAGCACTTCGGAGTCTGTGGAGACAAAGAACCTTGTCCATGGAAGTAAAGAGGGAATGTATGAGAGTATAGTTATACCAACGCTCTTATATGGGTGTGAAGCATGGGTGATGAATGTTGCAACGAGGAGAAGGCTGGAGGCAGTGGAGATGTCATGTCTGAGGTCAATGTGTGGTGTGAATATAATGCAGAGAATTCGGAGTTTGGAAATTAGGAGGAGGTGCGGGATTACCAAAACGATTGTCCAGAGAGCTGAGGAGGGGTTGTTGAGGTGGTTTGGACATGTAGAGAGAATGGAACGAGACAGAGTGACTTGAGAGTGTATAAATCTGTAGTGGAGGGAAGGCGGGGTAGGGGTCGGCCTAGGAAAGGTTGGAGGGAGGGTAAAGGAAGTTTTGTGTGCGAGGGCTTGGATTTCCAGCAAGCATGTGTGAGCGTATTTGATAGGAGTGAATGGAGGCATATGGTTTTTAATACTTGACGTGCTGTTGGAGTGTGAGCAAAGTAACATTTATGAAGGGATTCAGGGAACCGGAGGCGGACTTGAGTTCTGGAGATGGGAAGTACAGTGCCGGCACTCTGAAGGAGGGTGTAAATGTTGCAGTTTTATAACTGTAGTGTAAAGCACCCTTCTGGCAAGACAGTGATGGAGTGAATGATGATGAAAGTTTTTCTTTTTCGGGCCACCCTGCCTTGGTGGGAATCGGCCGATGTGTTAATAAAAAAAAAAAAAAAATATATATATATATTGGGAAATACAGTGTCTGCACTCTGAAGGAGGGGTGTTAATGTTGCAGTTTTATAACTGTAGTGTAAAGCACCCCTCTGGCAAGACAGTGATGGAGTGAATGATGATGAAAGTTTTTCTTTTTCAGGCTACCCTGCCTTGGTGGGAATCGGCCGATGTGTTAATAAAATTAATAAAATATATATACAGTGGTACCCCGACTTACGATGGTCCCCAAACACACCCTTTTATGTAAGTTTATTTTTTTAAATGTTTTTGTAAGTGTAATTTTGGGGGTCTAAAAGGACTAGTCTATTTTACATAATTTCTTATGGAGATAAATTTGTTTGGTAATGGCACTTGAACAGCATTCTGGAATGAAAAAATATCGTAAGTCGGGGTACCACTGTATATATATATATATATAGGTTGGTAGACAGCAACCACCCAGGGAGGTACTACCGTCCTGCCAAGTGAGTGTAAAACGAAAGCCTGTAATTGTTTTACATGATGGTAGGATTGCTGGTGTCTTTTTTCTGTCTCATAAACATGCAAGATTTCAGGTACATCTTGCTACTTCTACTTACACTTAGGTCACACTACACATTCATGTACAAGCATATATATATACACACCCCTCTGGGTTTTCTTCTATTTTCTTACTAGTTCTTGTTCTTATTTCCTCTTATCTCCATGGGGAAGTGGAACAGAATTCTTCCTCCGTAAGCCATGCGTGTCGTAAGAGGCGACTAAAATGCCGGGAGCAAGGGGCTAGTAACCCCTTCTCCTGTATATATTACTAAATGTAAAAGGGAAAACTTTCGTTTTTCATTTTGGGCCACCCCGCTTCGGTGGGAAACGGCCGACGTGTTGAAAGAAAAGATATATATATATATATATATATACAGTGGTACCCGGTTTACGATATTTTTCATTCCAGAATGCTGTTCAAGTGCCATTACCAAACGAATTTATCTCCTTAAGAAAAGTTGTAAAATAGACTAGTCCTTTAGACCCCCAAAATTACACTTACAAAAGCATTTAAAAATAAACTTACATAAAAGGGTGAGTTTGGGGACCATCGTAAACCGGGTACCACTGTATATATATATATATATATATATATATACATATATATTATATATATATATATATATATATATACAGTGGTACCTCGAGTTACGATGGTCCCCAAAATCGCCCTTTTATGTAAGTTTATTTTTAAATGCTTTTGTAAGTATATTTTTGGGGTGTAAAAGGACTAGTGTTTTTACATTATTCCTTATGGGGATAAATTCGTTTGGTAATGGCACTTGAACAGCATTCTCGAACGAAAAAATATCGTAACTCGAGGTACCACTGTATATACAGTGGACCCTCGGTTAACGAATACCCCGGAAATCGTGCAATTATGTAAGTATAATTTTGTAAGTTCTTGTGGAAGTGTATTTTTGGGGGTCTGAAATAGACTAACCTACGTGAAATTTTTCCTTAAGGGAGTAAATTCGTTCGGTAATGGCACTTGAGCAGACTTCAGGAGTGAAGTTTTTACGAAACTCGGGGGTCCACTGTATATATACAGTGGTACCTCGAGTTACGATGGTCCCCAAAATCGCCCTTTTATGTAAGTTTATTTTTTTAAATGCTTTTGTAAGTATATTTTTGGGGGTGTAAAAGTACTAGTCTATTTTACATTATTCCTTATGGGGATAAATTCGTTTGGTAATGGCACTTGAACAGCATTCTCGAACGAAAAAATATCGTAACTCGAGGTACCACTGTATATACAGTGGTCCCTCGGTTTTCGTGCATCTCCAAACTCGAACATTTATGTAAGTGTATTTTCATAAGTGCTGTTGCAAGTGTATTTTTGGGGGTCTGAAATAGACTAACCTACGTTACATTATTTCTTAAGGAAGTAAATTCGTTCGGTAATGGCACTTGAGCAGCATTCTGGAACGAATTTTCGGCGAAAACCGAGGGACCACTGTATATATAAATTATTGTAACCACAAACGAGTGGTATTGATCAATAACAACACTGCACTAGCCAAGGACTCGAACTTATGTTGTACTGGCCCACCTCATGGTGAGCTTGAACCACATGACGCCTTAACCCACAGGACCACCCAATCCTACAAAGATGGTGCAGCCAGCAGAGCTAGCTGTTTTACTGCCATACACCACACACACTACAGCACCGTATGTCCTCAGATGGTGGTAAAACAGCTAGCTCTGCTGGCTGCGCCATTTTTGTAGGATTGGGTGGTCCTGTGGGTTAAGGCGCCATGTGGTTCTAGCTCACCATGAGGCGGGCCAGTACAACATGGGTTCGAGTCCTTGGTTAGTGCAGTGTTGTTATTGATATACATATACAAATAAATGTGAGTGGCATGAAAGAATAAAGGAGACATCCCCAGACACAATAGCACTCACAGAAATGAAACTCACCAGGATGATAACAGATGCAATCTTTCCACCCGGATATCAAATTCTCAGGAAAGATAGAGGGAGCAGAGGGGGAGGAGGAGTTGCACTGCTCATTAAGAACCGGTGGGGATTTGAGGAAGTGGAGGGAATGGATGGAATGGGCGAAAGGGACTACATAGTAGGAACAATCCAGTCTGAGGGCCATAAGGTGGTAATTGCTGTAATGTACAACCCGCCACAGAACTGCAGGAGGCCAAGAGAAGAATACGACGAGAGCAACAGAGCAATGGTAGACACACTAAACGAGGTGGCCAGAAGAGCTCACATGGGGAGAGCAAAGTTACTAGTTATGGGTGATTTCAATCACAAGGAGATAGATTGGGAAAACCTGGAGCCCCAAGATGATGGATGTGGTACTGAAAAACCTCATGCATCAACATGTTAAGAGACACTACCAGAGAGAGAGGTGAGGATGATCCAGCAAAACTGGACCTAGTATTCACCTTGAGTAGTTCGGACATCAAGGATATCACGTATGAAAGGCCCCTTGGAGCTAGTGATCATGTGGTTCTGTTTTGATTATACAGTGGAACCTCTACTTACGAGTTTAATCCGTTCCAGGAGCTTGCTCGCAACTGGATTTGCTCGTTTGCAGAGTCAATTTTCCTCATTTAAATTAATTGAAATGGAATTAATCCGTTCCAGTGGAATTCCAGGCTCCACAAAATTATTTTTATTTATTAACACATTGGCCGATTCCCACCAAGGCAGGGTGGCCCGAAAAAGAAAAACTTTCGTCATCATTCACTCCATCACTGTCTTGCCAGAGGGGTGCTTTACACTATAGTTATAAAACTGCAACATTGACACCCCTCCTTCAGAGTGCAGACACTGTACTTCCCATCTCCAGGACTAAAGTCCAGCCTGCCGGTTTCCCTGAATCCCTTCATAAATGTTACTTTGCTCACACTCCAACAGCACGTCAAGTATTAAAAACCATTTGTCTCCATTCACTCCTATCAAATACGCACACACATGCTTGCTGGAAATCCAAGCCCTCGCACACAAAACTTCTTTACCCCTCCTCCAACCTTTCCTAGGCCGACCCCTACCCCGCCTTCCCTCCACTACAGATTTATACACTCTCGAGGTCATTCTGTTTTGTTCCATTCTCTCTGCATGTCCGAACCACCTCAACAACCCCTCCTCAGCCCTCTGGATAATAGTTTTGGTAATCCCGCACCTCCTCCTAATTTCCAAACTCCGAATTCTCTGCATTATATTCACACCACACATTGACCTCAGACATGACATCTCCACTGCCTCCAGCCTTCTCCTCATTGCAACATTCATCACCCATGCTTCACACCTATATAAGAGTGTTGGTATAACTATACTCTCATACATTCCCCTCTTAACTTCCATGGACAAAGTTCTTTGTCTCCACAGACTCCAAAGTGCACCACTCACCCTTTTTCCCTCATCAATTCTATGATTCACCTCATCCTTCATAGACCCATCTGCTGACATGCCCACTCCCAAATATCTGAATACATTCACCTTCTCCATACTCTCTCCCTCCAATCTGATATCCAATCTTTCGTCACCTAATCTTTTTGTTATCCTCATCACCTTACTCTTTCCTATATTCAATTTCAATTTTCTTCTTTTACACACCTTACCAAATTCATCCACCAACCTCTGCAACTTCTCTTCAGAATCTCCTAAAAGCACAGTGTCATCAGCAAAAAGCAACTGTGACAACTCCAACTTTGTATTTGATTCTTTGTCTTTTAACCCCACACCTCTTGCCAAGACCCTCGCATTCACTTCTCTTACAACCCCATCTATAAATATATTGAACAACCACGGTGACATCACACATCCCTGTCTAAGGCCTACTTTTACCGGGAAATAATCTCCCTCTCTCCTACACACTCTAACCTGAGCTTCACTATCCTCATAAAAGCTCTTCACTGCTTTCAGTAACCTACCTCCTATTCCATACACCTGCAACATCTGCCACATTGCCCCCCTATCCACCCTATCATACGCCTTTTCCAAATCCATAAATGCCACAAAAACCTCTTTACCCTTATCCAAATACTGTTCACCTATACGTTTTACTGCAAACACTTGGTCTACACACCCCCTACCTTTCCTAAAGCCACCTTGTTCATCTGCTATTCTGCTCTCCGTCTTACTCTTAATTCTTTCAATAATAACTCTACCATACACTTTACCTGGTATACTCAACAGACTTATTCCCCTATAATTTTTGCACTCTCTTTTGTCCCCTTTGCCTTTATACAAAGAAACAATACACGCTCTCTGCCAGTCCCTAGGTATCTTACCCTCTTCCATACATGTATTAAATAATAGCACCAACCACTCCAAAACTATATCTCCACCTGCTTTTAACATTTCTACTTTTATCCCATCAATCCCAGCTGCCTTACCCGCTTTCATTCTACCCACTGCCTCACGAACTTCCCCCACACTCACAACTGGCTCTTCCACACTCCTACAAGATGTTATTCCTCCTTGCCCTATACACGAAATCACAGCTTCCCTGTCTTCATCAACATTTAACAACTCCTCAAAATATTCCCTCCATCTTCCCGATACCTCTAACTCTCCATTTAATAACTCTCCTCTCCTATTTTTAACTGTCAAATCCATTTGTTCCCTAGGCTTCCTCAACTTATTAATCTCACTCCAAAACTTTTTCTTATTTTCAACAAAATTTGTTGATAACATCTCACCCATTCTCTCATTTGCTCTCTTTTTACATTGCTTCACCACTCTCTTAACCTCTCTTTTTTTCTTCATATACTCTTCCCTCCTTGCATCACTTCTACTTTGTAAAAACCTCTCATATGCTAACTTTTTCTCTCTTACTACTCTCTTTACATCATCATTCCACCAATCGCTCTTCTTCCCTCCTGCACCCACTTTCCTGTAACCACAAACTTCTGCTGAACACTCTAACACTACATTCTTTAACCTACTCCATACATCTTTGACCCCATTGCCTACACTCTCACTAGCCCATCTATCCTCCAATAGTTGTTTATATCTTACCCTAACTGCCTCCTCTTTTAGTTTATAAACCTTCACCTCTCTCTTACTTACTGCTTCTATTTTCCTTGTATCCCATCTACCTTTTACTCCCACTTTAGCTACAACTAAAAAGTGATCTGATATATCTGTGGCCCCTCTATAAACATGTACATCCTGAAGTCTACTCAACAGTTTTTTATCTACCAATACATAGTCCAACAAACTACTGTCATAATACTTCAATAATTTCCCAAATATCAACTCTATGGCTTATTTATCTATCACAATTCATCTAATAAGACATAATAAACAATATTTATAACATAGATACATGATATATACACTAGAATGAATGAAATATTACGTGAGTAGTGTTAGTGGAGGCAGAGTCAGTGGCCATTGTTGTTGCTCCTGGCATATCTTCCCATGCTTTTATAACAGAAAACTGAGTGTTTGTATGGCAAACTCCATTAGATCGTCATTTTTCTATCGCTTAATGGCTTAATTGCTACACTCCTAATGGTACACTCTCAATGGTACACTCTTAGTGGTACACTCTTAGTGGTACACTCTCAATGGTACACTCTCAATGGTACTCTCAATGGTACACTCTAAATGGTACACTCTCAATGGTACATTCTCAATGGTACACTCTCAATGGTACACTCATAATGCTACACCTAGTTTGTGTTTATGTATGATTTCCTGCTTTAATTCCATGGAAATCATCCTCATTTTCTTCTCAGCACTGTCCTTTGCACTTGCTTTCTTAAGACCCATGGTTAGAAAGAAGAAATTTCGCAAAATAACTGCAAGAAACGTAATGAAAACACGAAAAATTCCCTCCCTCCCTGAGCGGCGATGTTTTGATACACACTGCCATCTTGTGGGGGCGATCTGAAACTCACTTATAGTATTATTATTACATATTATAATTACGTATTTTTTAGTACGTACGTATTATAATAATAATTATTCTTATAATAATAATTATTATATTATACATATCATTATTATTATTATTATTATTAGTACAGTGGACCCCCGGTTAACGGCCAAAATTCATTCCAGAATGCTGTTCCAGTGCCGTTACTGAACGAATTTGTTCCCATAAGAAATAATGTAAATTAGATTAGTCCTTTTAGACCCCCAAAAATACACTTACACAAGCACCTACAAAAATACACTTACATAATTGTTAGAGTTTGGAGCAGTACATAAACCGGGGGTCCACTGTAGTAGTAGTAGTACATATGTATTCTTATAATAATACTCTTGCTTACCATTTGGAATTTTTATTCACACAAAAAATAGAAGATTTACTGTTATGCAGACTTGCATTATTATAATAATTGTACAAATAATGTCAACCCATTCGGACAGTGACGTCATTTGTTTACTCTTGAACATTGCCAAAAATCGGGAGTTGGTGGTTGTCACTCAGCTGATCGAGACATGCTTTTTGAAGGCTCCTCAGTTGTTTGTTGGTGGTGACGGTCCTGTTTAGGCTCTTCACTGTATTTTTCTTGTGTGCGTGTGCTTTTAGTAATTTTTTCCTATCAAGCGGTGTTATTTGACCCATTTCTAGAGAGTTTGACTGGGATGTCGTTTGCCCCTATGGGGGGGACCCCCCTCTGGCCCATACTCAGTTGACAACTGTTGCCTCGCCTCTGGACCATGATATGGCTATTGTGTCCC
Organism: Cherax destructor; assembly: GCA_009830355.1. Lineage (NCBI taxonomy): Eukaryota > Metazoa > Arthropoda > Malacostraca > Decapoda > Parastacidae > Cherax > Cherax destructor. The sequence goes on along the minus strand of WNWK01006732.1, from coordinate 13,236 downwards.
CTGCTGGGATTTATAAATGGGCCCTTGAGGTTAATGATGGAGCCAGGCCCCTGTCTAGCCCTAAACGCCAGCCAACTTCTTGTCTAGACTGTGTTTCTTCTCCACCCCACATTACCCCAGATGTGATGGTGGTTCTCGTGCGTCCCAAGGCTGGTGGTACCCCCTTCACCAATCCACAGGAAGTCATTAATGCCATCAGTGGCTCTCCTTTCGGCAAGGCCTGCATAGACGGGGGTGTCCAGCAACTCGGTAGGGGTGCAGCCCTAAGGCTCCGACTACATCGTAAGTCTTTTCTGGCCAGAAATTTACCACTTAATGCCATCCATGTCCTAGGTAAGTGGAATGTAGTCTGCTGGGAGGTCAACTCCTCAGTCCTTGCTGCTGGTTGTTATTACGGTAGAATTGGATCGATTTCCTCATCCCTCTCAGATGAGGAGATCCATTCTGAGTTGGTTTTGAGTGGGGGGGGATGACTTAGATTTGCGAGAGGTTTGGAGCCTCTCGACTCGTCCTACCCCGTCTCGTATGGTTCATGTATGTTTCTCTGGTGCTCTCCCGAAATTTGTAATTTTTGGCAATCTAAGGTTTCCTGTCCTTCCATATACTTTTCCTCTTCTTCGCTGTCAGAAATGTTTCCTTTTTGAGCATGGAGAGTTGTCCTGCTGTCGTAAGGTTAGGTGTGCAAACTGTAGTGGGTTTCACCCAGCAGTCAAAGACGGTGTTGCCTGTACCCACCCAGCCTCATGCTATTTTTGTAAAGGGGTCCACAAAGTCACGTCCCGGTCTTGCCCGGCATATCGCCAGGCTCTTGATTTGGCAAACTCAGCCAGGGCCCAGTCCCTTTCCCTCGATGAATGTAACTCCAGCCTGCGGTCTGTAAAGCCAGTCACAGTCCCTCAGCCCTTGCCTCCTTCGTCTCCGGCGCCCCCCACTAGGGGCATCTCCCCAGCATACAGTGCGGCCGGGCCACATATTCTCCGCAGCTGTAAGGACTAATGTCCCTGTTTCAAACCATTTTGCAGCTCTTGCAGAACTCTCTCTACCTTCAGAGGATTCCCCACCTCCGGGGTAACATCATTTCGAGGTGTCTTCAGATCCGGCTTCCACTGCGGAAGTTATTGCTCATGCTCCTCCTCGTTCACGACACGTATCCTCCCGTCAAGGTGGTGCAGCTTCAAAATCAACTCGCAGTTTGATACCCCCCCCCCTTGTCCAAATGGACCTCTTGCATGACCCAGTGCCTCACTCCTCACAGAAGTCCCCTCCCCTCCATTTCTCCTCAACCCCAGCCCCAGCCTGCCCCTGTTTCAGGACCCTTCGCTATTGATGGTTCCGATGTTTCACTCTCGCCTGCCTGGGCTTCATTTCTTCGTCCTGTCCTCCATTTGGTGGAGGAAGTGCTTCACTCCTTCCTACAGGGCACCTCTTTTATGACTGCATGTCTCTCGGTTCTCCCTCGCCTCATCGAGCTTCTTAGTTCACACACGTGACTCACTCCCACTCCTCTTATTTTTCTTCTCTGGAACATTCATTCCATATTGGGAAAGCTCCCAGACCTCCAGAAGTATCTGGCTGAGGTACAGCCACTTGTGGTGGGCCTCTCCGAGACATGGTTACGTCCTCGTCATTCTGTTCGGCTGTGGGGTTTTACTGTTTATTGTCGGGATCCCCTTGAAAGGGGTGGTGGTGGCCTAGCTCTTCTTGTGTGTAGCCGGCTCCAGAGTATGATCCTTTCCCTCCGAACCTATGAGAATGGGGTGTTAGAAACTCTAGCTGTGCGCGTTGCCTTGGGCACTCAGTGGTGTACCTTCCTCCTGATTTACAATCTGGGCAGGTCAGTAACACAGAGTGAGTTTACCCATTACTTTGAGCAACTCAGTGGTTCTGCACTTGTCATAGGGGATTTCAATGCTAGGCACCATTTCTGGGAGCCATCCATTTCTTTGGGAGCGGTGAATCCCACATTTATGGCCTTGTTCCAAGCCCTCCTCGCATCTCCCCTTTCGTTGCTCACACCACCAGGATTGGAGACTAGAGTGGATCCTTACACAGGGCGAGCCTCTACCCTGGACCTCGTTCTTGGGTGTGGGTATTTTACTACAGCCGTTGTTTCTGTAGGCCCTTCATGGGGAGTGATCATCTCCCCGTCACTGTATCTACCAATGGAGCCCCAGCAGTGCCAGTGACAGCAATTCGTCCATGGTGGAAAACCACTCAGGCCGGTTGGACAAGCTACAGTAACACACTCTTTGATTATAGCCTGCCTCAAGACTCTCTGTTGGACGATACCGTTGCATCCCTTCAAGGAGCCATGTTAGAGGCATGCTCCCTTTCATTTCGTCTTTCTGGGAGCTTCTCCCGTTCTCACCCCCGGGTTCCGTGGTGGAATGATGAGTGCCTCCAGGCAGTGAAGGCACGTCGAAAGGCGTGGGCACAGTGGCAGCGCCAATCTTCAAGGGCTCTACAGTTGGCTTACTGAAGGGCTGACGCTTTATGTCAGTGAACACTCCTCCATGCAAAACGTGAATCATGGGCTTCTTTCTGTTCTTCTCTTTCTTTTCGCACCTCTTCTAGCCGGGCATGGGGTTTCTTCCACTTTATGCTGGGATCACGATCTGTAAGCTCCTTTTCCCTGTTGGGGGATGGTGCAACGCCACTTTTCCCTCAGGATAAAGCGGAATTGTTTGCTAGTTTCTTTGGGCCTAAGTATGCTCTTCCCCCCCTCTACCTTTTAAGGTGATCAAATGGGGTCCTCTGCCCGCTATAGTACCTGAGGTTGACTGCCAGGTGCTGGCATCTCCCTTCAGTTCTCATGAACTACAGCGGGCACTCTCCCATCTTTCTTCCCATTCTTCTCCTGGGGAGGATAACATACCATATTCATTCTTACTGCATCTACCCCCCCTCTTGTACAGATGCCATGCTGGAGGTTTTCAGTGCTAGCTGGTCTCAAGGAGTTCTCCCCGATGCGTGGAAGCACTCTCTCCTTGTTCCGATTCTGAAGCCAGGCAAAGATAATACCCAACCAGACTCTTACTGACCCATTGCTTTACTGCCCTGCTTGGGTAAAGTGTTGGAAAGACTGGTGGCCACCCATCTCTCATGGTGGACTGAAGAACATGGCCTCTTACCTGAAAACCAGAGTGGCTTCCGTGAAGGTCGAGCCACCCTCGACTCTTTGCTTCAATTTGTGCAGTTAGTGCATACTTCATTCGAAAGCCGGGAGTTCCTTCTGGCTGCCGTTTTGGATCTGCGTGGAGCATTTGATTCTGCATCCCACACGGCGATACTTTTTAAGCTAGCTCGCATGGGGCTGGCAGGAGCCCCCCTCCGTTGGATGCGCTACTTTTTACAAGGGCGAACCTTCCGGGTTGCAGTAGGTGACACGATGTCCTCACCCCGTCCTATATACCGGGGAGTGCCCCAGGGATCCGTTCTTAGTCCACTCCTTTTTTCTGTATTAATGTCGGATCTCCCTTCCATGCAGGGCGTGCATACCCTGGTGTATGCGGATGATGTGGCCCTTATGTACAGTGGCACTACTTTGCTGGCTGCACAGGAAAACTTTCAGCATGCCCTACAGTGCATAACTTCATGGGCTGCCACCTGGGGTTTGGAGGTTAGTGTTGCCAAGTCCCGGCTTTTATGTTTTACTAAACGACGCCTCTCTACTATTCCATCTGTTTCATTGGGTCAGACACCAATCCCGTTGGTCTCTTCTCATAGATGGTTGGGTGTCACTTTGGATGCACCACTTCTGGCATGGAGGAAACACATAATAGCCCTCCACCTCTCATGTGCACGCCACACTGCACTCATGCGCCTGATTTCTGGCATTAAGTGGGGGCGGATCGCGACCTCCTCTTTAAATTTTATACAGCTATGGTTTGCAGCAAACTCACCTATGTGAGTGAGGTGTATGGCTCGGCTTCTTCCTCCTCTCTTAACTGCCTGGACATTCTCCAGAATTCGGCCATCCGCAGTATGCTGGGGGCGTTCCCCTCTACCCCCATTGCAGCCTTGGAAGCAGAGTCTGGGATAGTCCCCCTCTCGTCAATGAGAATGGCAAGGAACTGTTTACGGCTCCATCATCTGGCCTCTCTGCCATGTACTCACCCATGCTGCCTCTCACCACGGGTGTGGGAGGCAGCCTCTGTCCCCCCATGTTTGGTTCAGCCTTCCTTTGTGGCCAGGGCCCAACGTTCCTTGACCTACCTTTCACTCCCTGCACCAGTGGTGACTAACTCCCCTCTTCACTCCCCGGTGACCCCCTGGATGGACCTGACCTGGTACATTCATCTGGATTGGCCTTCTAGGAACAGGAAACTCCCCCGGATAGCTGCAATTCTCTTTGAAGAGTTTCGTGCTGTCACGTATGGTTCTTCCTTCTCCATCTACACGGACGGCTCAGCATGAAATTCCCCCTTCTACATCTTCTGCTGCATTCTTTGCTGATCTTTCTCTGTGTCAAACCTGGCGGTTAGACCCCGCTCACTCAGTCCTAGCAGGAGAGCTCTTTGCCATTTACCAGGCCTTGGTTTTTGTCCTTGCTCACCTCCCTCCTCAGCCTTTGGTTCTCTTCTCTGATTCCCAATCTTCCGTAGCACTTTTGTGTTCTGACCGTCCACGGTCCCTACGCGTCCTTGTCCGACAGATGCAGTCTCTTATCCTACGTTTTTTGCGAAGTCCAGGTTGGAGCATCTCCCTTCAGTGGGTACCTGCCCATGTTGGCATTCGGGGCAATGAAGTGGCCGATCGAGCAGCCTCCCTCGCACATGCACTTCCTACCATTACCTCTCTTGCGCTGGGCCGCAGTGATTTCACAAGGACCGTTTGGAAGGAAATCCATCATTTATGGCAGAATGAACTGGTACGCTCCCTCTCTACTTCGGCATTGAGTTCTGTCCGATCTTTCAATGGTCCCTGCCCTTGGGCTCGCCATCCCAATCGCTCAGTGGATGTTGCACTGACTCGCCTCCAGGTTGAGCACTCACGACTGGCGGCTCATCTACACCGCCTTCGAATGACAGTCTCTCTGTACTGCCCGTGGTGTCCCTCACAGCCTGAGACGGTGGAACACTTCCTACTGTGGTGCCCATGTTATCACTCTGCACGGACTGTTCTCCGTGCGGCCTTGCACACGTTTGGGGTACAAAATGCAAGGAGGCAGAGGAGAGGTTTGTTTCCAAGGGAAACAGAAGTAATGGGAAGACTAGAACGAGTCCTTGGTTCACCCAAAGGTGTAGGGAGGCAAAAACTAACTGCACTAGAGAATGGAAAAAGTACAGAATACAAAGGTCCCAGGAAAATAAAGAGATTAGCCGAAAAGCCAGAAACAAATATGCACAATACGAAAATGACATAGCATCAAAAGCCAAGTCTGACCTGAAGCTGTTGTATAGCCACATCAGGAGGAAAACAACAGTCAAAGACCAGGTAATCAGGCTGAGGAAGGAAGGTGGGGAGTTCACAAGAAACGACCAAGAGGTATGTGAGGAGCTCAACATGAGATTTAAAGAAGTATTTACAGAGGAGACAGGAAGGACTCCAGGAATTCTGAATAGGGAGGTACACCAACAAGTGCTGGATGAAATACAGTGGACCCTTGGTTTTCGTTGAAAATTCTTTCCAGAATGCTGTTTGAGTGCCGTTACAGAACGAATTTGTTCCCATAAGGACAAATGTAAATTAGATTAGTCATTTCAGACCCCCAACAGTACACTTACAAAAGCACATACGAAAATACACTTACACACAACCGAGGAGGAGGAGGTGAAGAAGCTGCTATGTGAACTCAATACCTCAAAAGCGGTGGGACCAGACAACATCTCTCCGTGGGTCCTTAGAGAGGGAGCAGAGATATTGTGTGTGCCACTAACAAAAATCTTCAACACATCCATTGAAACTGGGCAACTACCTGAGGTGTGGAAGATGGCAAATGTAGTCCCAGTTTTTAAGAAAAGAGACAGACACGGGGCATTAAACTACAGACCTGTGTCACTGACGTGTATAGTATGCAAAGTCATGGAGAAGATCATCAGGAGGAGAGTGGTGGATCACCTAGAAAGACACAAGCTTATAAATGACAACCAGCACAGTTTCAGGGAAGGAAAATCCTGTGTCACAAACCTACTGGAGTTTTATAACTACAGTGGTACCTCGAGTTATGATGGTCCCCAAAATCGCCCTTTTATGTAAGTTTATTTTTTTAAATGCTTTTGTAAGTATATTTTTGGGGGTGTAAAAGGACTAGTCTATTTTACATTATTCCTTATGGGGATAAATTTGTTTGGTAATGGCACTTGAACAGCATTCTCGAACGAAAAAATATCGTAACTCGAGGTACCACTGTAGGTAACAGAAGTATGACACGAGAGAGAGGGGTGGATAGACTGCATTTTCTTGGACTGCAAGAAGGCGTTCGACACAGTTCCTCACAAGAGGTTAATGCAAAAGCTAGAGGATCAGGCACACGTAACAGGAAAGGCACTTCAATGGATCAGAAAATATCTGACAAGGAGGTAACAGCGAGTCATGGTACATGACGAGGTGTCAGAGTGGGCACCTGTGACGAGTGGGGTTCCATAGGGGTCAGTCCTAGGACCTGTGCTGTTTTTGGTATATGTGAATGATGTGAAGTTAATGAGAAGAATTAAATCAGTCAAGGATCAGGCAGGACTACAAAGAGACCTGGACAGGCAGGAATGAATTAATTGTATTTCCAATATTTCTTATCGGAAATATTGATTCGACTTTCGAACGTTTCGAGTTGAGAACCAGCTCCTGGAATGGATTATGTTCGAAAGTCGGGTTCCACTGTAAAATATATACAGTGGTTCCCCGACTTACGATGGTCCCCAAACTCACCCTTTTATGTAAGTTTATTTTTTTAAATGCTTTTGTAAGTGTAATTTTGGGGGTCTAAAAGGACTAGTCTATTTTACATCATTTCTTATGGAGATAAATTCGTTTTGTAATGGCACTTGAACAGCATTCTGGAATGAAAAAATATCGTAAGTCGGGGTACCACTGTATATATATATATATATACAGTGGACCCTCGGTTAACGAATACCCCGGAAATCGTGCAATTATGTAAGTATAATTTTGTAAGTTCTTGTGGAAGTGTATTTTTGGGGTCTGAAATAGACTAACCTACGTTAAATTTTACCTTAAGGGAGTAAATTCGTTCGGTAATGGCACTTGAGCAGACTTCAGGAGTGAAGTTTTTACGAAACTCGGGGGTCCGCTGTATATATATATATATATATATATATATATATATATATATATATATATATACAGTGGTACCTCAAGTTACGATGGTCCCCAAAATCGCCCTTTTATGTAAGTTTATTTTTTTTAATGCTTTTGTAAGTATATTTTTGGGGGTGTATAAGGACTAGTCTATTTTACATTATTCCTTATGGGGATAAATTCGTTTGGTAATGGCACTTGAACAGCATTCTCGAACAAAAAAATATCGTAACTCGAGGTACCACTGTATATATATGCGTGTCGTAAGAGGCGACTAAAATGCCGGGAGCAAGGGGCTAGTAACCCCTTCTCCTGTATATATTACTAAATGTAAAAGGAGAAACTTTCGTTTTTCCTTTTGGGCCACCCTGCCTCGGTGGGAAACGGCCGACGTGTTGAAAGAAAGAAAGATATACATATACATACATAGATATACATAGATATGTATATATATATATATATATATATATATATACATATATATATATATATATATATATATATATATATATATATATATATATACACAGTGGTACCCCGGTTTACGATATTTTTCTTTCCAGAATGCTGTTCAAGTGCCATTACCAAACAAATTTATCCCCATAAGGAATAATGTAAAATAGACTAGTCCTTTTATACCCCCAAAAATACACTCACAAAAGCATTTAAAAAAATAAACTTACATAAAAGGGCGAGTTTGGAGACCATCGTAAACCGGGGTACCACTGTATATACATATATATACAGTGGTACCTCGGTTAACGATATTTTCGTTCCAGAATGCTGTTCAAGTGCCATTACCAAACGAATTTATCCCCATAAGGAATAATGTAAAATAGTCTAGTCCTTTTAGACCCCAAAAAATACACTTAAAAAAGCATTTAAAAAAATAAACTTACATAAAAGGGCGAGTTTGGGGACCATTGTTAACCGAGGTACCACTGTATATACAGTGGAACCCCGGTTAACGAACACCCCGGAAATCGTGCAATTATGTAAGTATAATATTGTAAGTGCTTGTGGAAGTGTATTTTTGGGGGTCTGAAATAAACTAACCTAAATGACATTTTTTCTTTAGGAAGTAAATTCGTTTGGTAATGGCACTTGAGCAGGCTTCTGCAATGAAATTTTTTTGTTAACGAATTTACTTCCTTAAGAAAAAATGTCATTTACGTTAGTAATTGTGGTAGGGGACCTAAATGCTAAAGTGGGAGAAACATGCAGAGAGGGTGTAGTAGGTAAGTTTGGGGTGCCAGGTGTAAATGATAATGGGAGCCCTTTGATTGAACTTTGTATAGAAAGGGGTTTAGTTATAGGTAATACATATTTTAAGAAAAAGAGGATAAATATGTATACAAGATATGATGTAGGGCGTAATGACAGTAGTTTGTTGGACTATGTATTGGTAGATAAAAGACTGTTGAGTAGACTTCAGGATGTACATGTTTATAGAGGGCTACAGATATATCAGATCACTTTTTAGTTATAGCTACAGTGGGAGTAAAAGGTAGATGGGATACAAGGAAAATAGAATCAGTAAGTAAAAGAGAGGTGAAGGTTTATAAACTAAAAGAGGAGGCAGTTAGGGTAAGATATAAACAACTATTGGAGGATAGATGGGCTAGTGAGAGTGTAGGCAATGGGGTCGAAAATGTATGGGGTAGATTTAAAAATGTAGTGTTAGAGTGTTCAGCAGAAGTTTGTGGTTACAGGCGAGTGGGTGCGGGAGGGAAGAGGAGCGATTGGTGGAATGATGATGTAAAGAGAGTAGTAAGGGGAAAAGTTAGCATATGAGAGGTTTTTACAAAGTAGAAGTGATGCAAGGAGGGAAGAGTATATGGAGAGAAAAAGAGGTTAAAAGAGTGGTGAAGCAATGTAAAAAGAGAGCAGATGAGAGAGTGGGTGAGATGTTATCAGCAAATTTTGTTGAAAATAAGAAAAGTTTTGGAATGAGATTAATAAGTTGAGGAAGCCTAGAGAACAAATGGATTTGACAGTTAAAAATAGGAGAGAGAGTTATTAAATGGAGAGTTAGAGGTATCGGGAAGATGGAGAGAATATTTTGAGGATTTGTTAAATGTTGATGAAGACAGGAAGCTGTGATTTCGTGTGTAGGGCAAGGAGGAATAACATCTTGTAGGAGTGTGGAAGAGCCAGTTGTGGGTGTAGGGGAAGTTCGTGAGGCAGTGGGTAGAATGAAAGGGGTAAGGCAGCTGGGATTGATGGGATAAAGATAGAAATGTTAAAAGCAGGTGGGGATATAATTTTGGAGTGGTTGGTGCTATTATTTAATAAATGTATGGAAGAGGGTAAGGTACCTAGGGATTGGCAGAGAGCGTGTATTGTTCCTTTGTATAAAGGCAAAGGGGACAAAGAGAGTGCAAAAATTATAGGGGAATAAGTCTGTTGAGTGTACCTGGTAAAGTGTATGGTAGAGTTATTATTGAAAGAATTAAGAGTAAAACAGAAAGCAGGATAGCAGATGAACAAGGGGCTTTAGGAAAGGTAGGGGGTGTGTAGACCAAGTGTTTACAGTGAAACATATAGGTGAACAGTATTTGGATAAGGGTAAAGATGTTTTGTGGCATTTATGGATTTGGAAAAGGCGTATGATAGGGTAGATAGGGGGCAATGTGGCAGATGTTGCAGGTGTATGGAATAGGAGGAAGGTTACTGAAAGCAGTGAAGAGTTTTTATGAGGATAGTGAGGCTCAGGTTAGAGTGTGTAGGGGGGAAAGGGGGACTATTTCCAGTAAAAGTGGGCCTTAGACAAGGATGTGTGATGTCACCGTGGTTGTTCAATATATTTATAGATGGGGTTGTAAGAGAAGTGAATGCGAGGTCTTGGCAAGAGGTGTTGGGCTAAAAGATAAAGAAGCAAATACAAAGTGGGAGTTGTCACAGTTGCTTTTTGCTGATGACACTGTGCTTTTGGGAGATTCTGAAGAGAAGCTGCAGAGGTTGGTGGATGAATTTGGTAGGGTGTGTAAAGAAGAAAATTGAAAGTGAATATAGGAAAGAGTAAGGTGATGAGGATAACAAAAGAATAGGTGACGAAAGATTGGATATCAGATTGGAGGGAGAGAGTATGGAGGAGGTGAATGTATTCAGATATTTGGGAGTGGACATGTCGGCGGATGGGTCTATGAAGGATGAGGTGAATCATAGAATTGATGAGGGGAAAAGGGTGAGTGGAGCACTTCGAGTCTGTGGAGACAAAGAACCTTGTCCATGGAAGTAAAGAGGGAATGTATGAGAGTATAGTTATACCAACGCTCTTATATGGTGTGAAGCATGGGTGATGAATGTTGCAACGAGGAGAAGGCTGGAGGCAGTGGAGATGTCATGTCTGAGGTCAATGTGTGGTGTGAATATAATGCAGAGAATTCGGAGTTTGGAAATTAGGAGGAGGTGGGATTACCAAAACGATTGTTCAGAGAGCTGAGGAGGGGTTGTTGAGGTGGTTTGGACATGTAGAGAGAATGGAACGAGACAGAGTGACTTCAGAGTGTATAAATCTGTAGTGGAGGGAAGGCGGGGTAGGGGTCGGCCTAGGAAAGGTTGGAGGGAGGGGGTAAAGGAAGTTTTGTGTGCGAGGAGCTTGGACTTCCAGCAAGCATGTGTGAGCGTATTTGATAGGAGTGAATGGAGGCATATGGTTTTTAATACTTGACGTGCTGTTGGAGTGTGAGCAAAGTAACATTTATGAAGGGATTCAGGGAAACCGGCAGGCCGGACTTGAGTTCTGGAGATGGGAAGTACAGTGCCGGCACTCTGAAGGAGGGGTGTTAATGTTGCAGTTTTATAACTGTAGTGTAAAGCACCCTTCTGGCAAGACAGTGATGGAGTGAATGATGATGAAAGTTTTTCTTTTTCGGGCCACCCTGCCTTGGTGGGAATCGGCCGATGTGTTAATAAAAAAAAATAAAATAATAATATTAATACTATCATTAACTCTAAAATTACAGTGGTCCCCCGGTTTTCGCCGAAAATTCGTTCCAGAATGCTGCTCAAGTGCCATTACCAAACGAATTTCCTTCCTTAAGAAATAATGTCACGTAGGTTAGTCTATTTCAGACCCCCAAAAATACACTTGCAACAGCACTTACGAAAATACACTTACATAAATGTTTGAGTTTGGAGATGCACGAAAACCAAGGGACTACTGTAGTGTGTTGCATGAGAATGGGAGTGTTGCTGTTTGTTTATTTTGTACTAACTTGTACACAATGTAAGAGTATTTGTATTGTGAGGTAATTATTATTATAATAAAACAAATTATTTTGAGGTAAAAGTCTCACAAACTCTTACAAACGTATGTGAATGAACTAAAAGTGGACACGTATTAATCGCATTCATTTCGCCTGACCGAGTGATCGCCCACTACCTGTTCAGTTTGTTTTTTTACCTTCTCTGAACTCCGTATCTCGTTCTCTCTCTCGTTTACTCTTTCGTTTACTAGTTGGCTCTCATTGACTATGGCATCTAAGCTTAGTTGTGATAAAAAGAGGAGTCGTAAGCCTCTTATTTTAAGTGCCAAGTTAGAAATGATTAAACTCAGTGAACTGACTTTTTTGGGTTATCCTGGGTTGTCTACGCATATTTGCTATGTATGATAATCTATGTAACTGTATTTGTGTATACCTGAATGAACTTACTAACAAGGTATATGTTGATCGCTGAGATAGTCATCAAATACAGTTACATATAGCAGCATATGTGTAGAGAACCCAGGATAACCCAAGAGTGTACTCACCTAATTGTAGTTGCAGGGGTTGAGACTTAGCTCCTGGCCCTGCCTCTTCACTGACCTCTACTAGGTCCTCTCTCTCCCTGCTCCATGATCTTTATCATACCTCGTCTTAAAGCTATGTATGGTTCCTGCCTCCACTACATCACTTGCCAGACTATTACACTTCCTGACTACTCTATGGCTGAAGAAATGCTTCCTAACATCCCTTTGACTCATCTGAGTCTTCAACTAACACTCTTGCTAGGACCTAGTGCTGCTGGGGATTGCAAGTTAAAACCTATGATAATTTATCACTCAGAGAATCCTAGGGCCCTAAAGAACTATGCAAAAGGTAGCCTCCCTGTATATTATAAATCCAATTCAAAAGCTTGGATGACTACTGATCTTTTCATAAATTGGTTCACAGACTATTTTTAAGCAAATGTTAATACTTTAAGGTAAGTAATAAGTGTACTCTGTGTGTATCTTACCTTTTATTGTGTTTTTAATGCCTAGTGCTATTGCTAACTTAATATAAGTTAATGTAAGCTTGTTGTCTGGCATTTATATGCATTTAGAAGTGGAAAAAAATGGCGTTCTGCTTTTCGGCGATGTCTGCTTTAAGGCACTAGCCTGGAACCTAACCTGCCATATAAGTGGGGCCCTACTGTATATATATTATATATATATTATATATATATATATATATATATATATATATATATATATATATATATATATATATATATATTTTTTTTTTATTAACACATCGGCGATTCCCACCAAGGCAGGGTGGCCCGAAAAGAAAAACTTTCATCATCATTCACTCCATCACTGTCTTGCCAGAAGGGTGCTTTACACTACAGTTATAAAACTGCAACATTAACACCCCTCCTGTGTATATATATATATATATATATATATATATATATATATATATATACACAGTGGACCCCCGAGTTACGTACACCCCGGAAATCGTACAATTATGTAAGTATAATATTGTAAATGCTTGTGGAAGTGTATTTTGGGGGTCTGAAATAGACTAACCTAAGTGACATTATTTCTTAAGGGAGTAAATTCGTTCGGTAATGGCACTTGAGCAGGATTCTGGAATGAAGTTTTTACGATATTCGGGGGTCCACTGTATATATATATACAGTGGTACCTCGAGTTACGATGGTCCCCAAAATCGCCCTTTTATGTAAGTTTACTTTTTAGATGCTTTTGTAAGTATATATTTGGGG
>WNWK01006731.1:0-102323 GCA_009830355.1 Cherax destructor | reverse complement strand
TGTGATGCTACCCAAGGTCTTGTGTGATGCTACCCAAGGTCTTGTGTGAGGCTACCCAAGGCCTTGTGTGAGGCTACCCAGAGCCGCGTGTGAGGCTACTCAGAGCCGCGTGTGAGGCTACTCAGAGCCGCGTGTGAGGCTACTCAGAGCCGCGTGTGAGGCTACCCAGAGTCGCGAGTGTGGCTACCCAGAACCGAACCTAGCGTGAGGCTACCCAGACTTGTGGGAAGCTACCCAGATACTTGTGAGGCTCTACCTGGAGTCTACCTGGAGAGAATTCCAGGGGTCAACGCCCCCGCGGCCCGGTCTGTGACCAGGCCTCCTGGGAAGGTTCAGTTACAACTAGATCTCTTTTAAGAGTTGAGTTGCTTTTCTTCTGCATTTTCACCAAGAAAACGCACCTAGGACAAGATCATTATGGGGAAGTTTGGGTCCTCCCTGGACCAATGTCAAGTCACAACTGGGCTAAAAGAAGAGTAGAAGGACTAAATACAAATCAGTAGGGCCTTCTCTACTCTTTTCACCTCAGTTTTGGCTTAACAATGATCCAGGACGTACCGAAATTTCGCCATAAGGTTTCCTCTCCTATGAGTAATTTTTTTTTTTTTTGGTGAATTGTTCCAGCCACGACATTGTCACCTTATATTCTGTCTTCTGGGAGTTTTGAGGTACAGCTGGTATGTTTTGATGCAAAGTGAGGTACGGTGGATGTGCTCATTTGATAACGCACCCACCGAGACTCATCTTAGTTAATCTGAAGAAATTTCCGTGATGCGTGTCGCAGTCATGTGTACGGGATCTTTTGTTGGGAATTTAGAGAGAGAGGAATTGGATTGTTTACGATTTTGCAGTGGGTCTACTGTGACGGAGCTGTTTCATGCAGGGTCCGTTAGCTACCTGGAGGCTATTCAGGTAGCTATATTGGTTATTGTGATATGCGATTTTGTTGGCTGTAACTCCGCTGTTCCCGTTTTATAACTGGCATGCCATTTTGAGAAAATTCTCCAAACACCACTTAAACCTTATGACTCGAGGTAGTGTATATGTTTCTACACGATAAATTGTCGTCATTGGCAGTGTTTTTATACCAGACGGTCAAGACTGCAGTGTTGTGTGCTTGTGGATCTTGACACGAATGTTTATGCTGTGTATTCTTGCGTGAGGCATGAGTGGTTGATAGCATGCATGAGTAATATTTTAAAATATATTACAGGGAGGCAGTGTTTGCTCAGGCTTCCGGCTCATTGTTCATAATTTGGTGGAGTACCAGTAAAAGATGGCAGAGGTTGCTGCTGACGTTTTGGTGGAGTGTTGAGGTGATGTGGATGAAGAGAAGTGGAACATGCCCCTGTAATAATATAGACAGTGTTCATGTGTGATGAACACAATCTTGAAAGTTGTATGGAGGTGGGTATGGTCGATGGTTCCATAAGGGACTCCAATGGAAATAAGTCACTCTGTCTGATATTTTTTTTTGGGTTATCCTAGGTTTTCTACACATATGCTGCTATGTATGATAATCTATGTAACTGTATTTGTGTATACCTGAATAAACTTACTTACTAAGAACCGTGGCGAATGATTTAATGAATTTATGAAGAGTCCTTGTAATGGCATTTTACGTGTTGTGCGTGTGTGTGTATTTACTGACACTTAGGATTCTTGTTAGTGATCTGACAGACATTGTAGCCTTACCAGTGACACAAATTAGTTTATTAGAACGTCATTCTGAAGTTATTCATTACCGGGCTTTGTCAAAGAAACCGTACCTTGCATATGTTGAAGGTTCACCATCACAGATTTATAACTTTGTTTATGAATAATAATAATAATAATAATAAAGGTACATATTACTGAACATAACAGTATGGTATGTAACTGAGACATGACAGTATGATATGTAACTGAGACATGACAGTATGATATGTAACTGAGACATGACAGTATGATAT
Source organism: Cherax destructor (assembly GCA_009830355.1). NCBI lineage: Eukaryota > Metazoa > Arthropoda > Malacostraca > Decapoda > Parastacidae > Cherax > Cherax destructor. Next base: position 100,371 of record WNWK01006731.1, on the reverse strand, counting down.
GTAACTGGGACATGACAGTATGGTATGTAACTGGGACATGACAGTATGGTATGTAACTGGGACATGACAGTATGGTATGTAACTGGGACATGACAGTATGGTATGTAACTGGGACATGACAGTGTGATATGTAACTGGGACATGACAGTGTGATATGTAACTGGGACATGACAGTGTGATATGTAACTGGGACATGACAGTGTGATATGTAACTGGGACATGACAGTATATGTAACTGGGACATGACAGTGTGATATGTAACTGGGACATGACAGTATGGTATGTAACTGAGACATGACAGTATGGTATGTAACTGAGAAGTGCTAAATCCGTAGGGCTCACACGGTGCCTGGAAAATGAGAAATAATAAGATTTGGTCCAAGTAAGACAAGGGCAGTATGGGTATGGGGTGCATAATAAAGATATCAAACTAACTAATTCCTTCACCAGCATCAAGATATTTCCCCTTGAAGGAGCGATAGCCTGGGGCCGATACAGTGTGTGGTGTGGAATAAAGACACTGTGCAAGACGTGGCATATTTTATTAGGGGATGTTTCGCCCGGTGTGGGCTTATCACTATGGTTAAGAGAGTATAAAAAGATACAGAAAATATAATGAACAGAAGTCGGGTGAATCAAGTGGGGTCAGGTGTAGCGGGTTCAGGTGTAGTGGAGTCAGGTGTAGCGGGGTCAGGTTTAGCCGGTTCAGGTGTAGTGGAGTCAGGTGTAGTAAGGTCAAGTGTAATGGAGTCAGGTGTATTAGTGTCAGATGTAGTAGGATCATGTGTAGTTGGGTCAGATGTAGTGGGGTCAGGTGTAGTTGAGTCAAATGCAGTGGGGGTCAGATGCACGTTTGTGAGTCACCTGGTTGTGCATCGTGGGGTGGGAGTTAGCGAGGACACCTGATATGCTGCAACTTCCGGAGTTCTGGGCCACTGTGCTGGCCACGGCGATCAAAGCAACAATCCGGCTTTTTTCCATTTCATTAAAGGTTTTCGTGAGTTGTGGTGAACCACCCAAGTGTTTAACAGATCGTCTCTGCTGATTTTTTTCTTCTATCAGTCGCTTTTCCAAGTTTCTGAAAGTTTTACCCATGTTCTTATTGTCACCACCAGATGGAATGACCTGCACTCCTTCACTGGTTCCCCTGGATCAGTTGGCATCGTACTCAGCTCACATAGTGAGTGAGCTGAGCGCACCCGGCCCTGGTGGAAACGTTAGGCATTTTTTCTTACGTCTGCTCCTACTGTTCACTTAGCAGTAAGTAGGTACCTGGGTGTTAGTCTACTAATCCGGGTGGCATCCCAGGGAAAGGTACTATACATTAGATAGAGCTGGGGTTTGAAATGAGCTGAGGTAGGATAACAACTCTTAGCCTGTAAAATCGATCCGTGTAAAAATTAAACTTCAGCAATTCATTAAACGACAGGAGAGTTGAGAATACGGATATTTTTTCACTACCCATGCTAGCCCTACAGCTCATGTATCTGATATACGCACAAATCCTCCAAAAGGAATTCGATAACATGCCCCCACAAGAAGCACCACAGAGCATAGTAAACAAAGTAGAATCTAGACTTAGCAAAGTAAAAAATATAATTTACGTTTGGCCTCTTCTTTACCAAGTCCTTAATGACGGATGACTAGATCGTTGGCACATACAGTAGGTGATTTAGCGAAAGCTTGAGCGACGGTATCGACTACTTCGCCCACTGATGAAAATTCTCGTGTGGATGTCAAGATACAGCTGTTGGCACTACTCCTGCAGTCAAATATCGGATTACAAGGCTTAAATAGACTGAACATTGGGAACTGTGTAAATTGTGCATTTTAGAGTCATTGAAAGAGTTGAGCTCAGTGGTACTGTGGTATTGTGTGTGTGCCTGAATGATCTATACCTTACTCCAGAGTTACGTGTACCATGTTCCAGGGTTACACTGTGCGCGTGGAGTGGAGAACAATGTATACCTAACTCCAGAGTTACTGAGCTTGGAGGTTTCCTGCACAATGTTCCAGGGTAAGAACAGTGTTCCGTAGGGGTGAGGTACAGGAATGGGTCGAGGTGGGCATGTATGCTCTCAGTGCCCTCTGGAGTCTGTTGTTTCGTTAAAATACCGCGGTGATCCACTGCTATTTTAGGACAGTGTATTGACGTCACACGCCCCTCTAGGGTCTATTATTTAGATCGAGGCCACGCTGCATGTCGCCAGTGTTCCCTTGTTAGAATTCCATCGACAATCACATATTGTATAAAACTCACAAGCGCGCTCCCACACTCACCAACATACACTTCTCATAAACCATACCACGGGTGGGGTTCGAACCCGTGGTATGGTTTGTTTGCAATCGTGTCATTACGATTTCGTGAGTCAAGATACACTTCTCATGTTCTCCCCACACACACCCTTCTCTCACGTCCTCCCTACACACATTCCTACCCCCACACCCTCTTATTTCCCCCACACACCCTCTCCCAAGTCAGTTCTCATAGCCACATGCTAACACGCCCTTCCTATACACACACACATACACCATAAACACGCCCTCCCTATACACACCACAAACACGCCAACATGGCCTTCACACTACCCAGGCAACCAAAAATCGTTATATGCAAATCGGTAAGCATACTTCCCACAATCCAGTCATCGTATTACCCGTGAGGGTTCAGACTTTTCCCAGTAACATAATAAAAATGTACCCTCCACACAATCACAAACGTTTTCCATGCCTTAATTGACCTATGTTATAAATGAACAATTATGCTGAGGTTCTCGACAGAAGATGAGACGCAGGGATGGAAGGCAGTGTCAACAAATGTATGTAATTCGAAGACATTTAGAGCTGAGTAAGTTTTATTATGACAAGGTTTCTCTCATAGAGATCTTTATCAAGTCACGTCTTGGTAAAGTTCTTTTCAAGAGAAACGTTGTACCAATAAAGGATTGCACTGCCGTGTCTTTATTTACTTACACGTGGCCTGAGGTACTGATATCCAGGTTATAAAGATTGCTTCACAACCAGGAGCTGGTCATTATCTTCAGTGATCCAGGGAAGGCTAACTATGCCATCAATCTTCATCCAGTTCCAATGTTACCATTACCGTCGATTCAGAGTTGTTTTGGGTCACACGTGCCGATAGTTCGTAAATAAACACACACACACACACACACACACACACACAGTGGGCACCTGTGACGAGTGGAGTTCCACAAGGGTCAGTCCTAGGATCTGTACTGTTTTTGGTATATGTGAATGACATAACGGAAGGGATAGACTCAGAAGTGTCCCTGTTTGCAGATGATGTGAAGTTAATGAGACGAATCAAATCAGTCGAGGATCAGGCAGGACTACAAAGAGATCTGGACAGGCTACAAGCCTGGTCCAGTAACTGGCTCCTTGAATTTAACCCTGCCAAATGTAAAGTCATGAATATCGGGGAAGGGCAAAGAAGACCGCAGACTGCAAACCTCACTCAAAGAAAAAGATCTTGGGGTGAGTATAATACTGAGCACATCTCCTGAGGCACACATCAATCAGATAACTGCTGCAGCATACGGGAGGCTGGCAAACCTAAGAATAGCGTTCCAATACCTCACTAAGGAATCATTCAAGACTCTGTACACCATATACGTCAGGCCCATACTGGAGTATGCAGCACCAGTTTGGAACCCACACCTGGTCAAGCACGTCAAGAAATTAGAGAAAGTGCAAAGGTTTGAAACAAGACTAGTCCCAGAGCTAAGGGGATTGTCCTACGAAGAAAGGTTAAGGGAAATCGGACTGACGACACTAGAGGACAGGAGGGTTAGGGGAGACATGATAACGACATATAAAATACTGCGAGGAATAGATAAGGTGGATAGAGACAAGATGTTCCAGAGAGGGGACACAGAAACAAGGGGTCACAATTGGAAGTTGAAGACTCCTATGAGTCAAAGGGATGTTAGGAAGTATTTCTTCAGTCATAGAGTTGTCAGGAAGTGGAATAGCCTAGAAAGCGACATAGTGGAGGCAGGAACCATACATAGTTTTAAGACTAGGTTTGATAAAGCTCATGGAGCAGGGAGAGAGAGGACCTAGTAGCAATCAGTGAAGAGGCGGGGCCAGGAGCTATGAATCGACCCCTGCAACCACAAATAGGTGAGTACACAAACACACACATCAGGCCTAGTGTCTAATCGACATGTGCCTAGGACAAAATGGTAACTAACTAACACACACACACACACACACACACACCCGGTGGCCTAGTGGGTAAAGCTCTTGCTTGACGCACGGAGGGGCCGGGTTCAATTCCCGGTGGGGCAGAAACATTTCGAAGTGTTTCCTTACATACACATACACACACACATATATACAACAGGCCTAGTGTCTAATTGACATGTGCCTAGGACAAAATGGTAACTAACACACACACACACACACACACACTCACACACAGGAGCTATGAATCGACCCCTGTACCACAAATAGGTGAGTACACACACACACACACACACACACACACACACACACACATGTAATATGAAGTCCTACGCTGTGGGGGGTGCTGGTAAAAATAAAAAGGAAAGAATTAAATCGGATGCTGCCATAGTGAAGAGCTCTGTCCCACAAGGCACAGTACTCGCACCTATCCTGTTCCTCATTCTCATATCAGACATAGACAGAGATGTAAACCACAGCACTGTATCATCCTTTGCGATGATACTAGGATCTGCATGAGAGTGTCATCCATTGAGGACACGGTAAATCTCCAAGAAGATATAAACCAAGTTTTCTAATGGGCAACAGAGAACAATATGATGTTCAATGAAGACAAATTCCAACTACTCCGTTATGGAGAACTGGAGAAAATAATAGCTAGAACTGAGTATACTACAAACTCTAATCACACAATAGAGCGGAAAAGTAATGTGAAGGACCTGGGTGTGGTAATGTCCGAAGACCTCACCTTCAATGACCACAACAATGCCACTATCACATCTGCGAGGAAACTGATAGGATGGATAATGAGAACATTCAAGACAAGAGAAGCTAAGCCAATGATGATCCTTTTTAAATCACTTGTTCTCTCTAGGCTAGAATACTGCTGTACATTAACATCCCCATTCAAGGCAGGTGAAATTGCAGATCTAGAGAATGTACAGAGAACCTTTACTGCACGTATAAGTTCCATCAAACACCTTAACTACTGGGAACGCCTGGAAGCACTAAACTTATATTCACTGGAGCGCAGGCGAGAGAGATATATCATAATCTACACCAGGAAGATTCTGGAGGGATTGGTCCCTAATATGCACACAGAAATCACTCAAAAGACTTGGCAGACGGTGCAACGTACCCCCAGTGAAAAGTAGGGGCGCCACTGGTACACTAAGAGAAAACACAATAAGTGTCCGGGGCCCAAGACTGTTCAACAGCCTCCCACCAACCATAAGGGGCATTACCAACAGATCTCTGGTTGTCTTCAAGAGGGAGCTGGACAGATACCTAAAGTCATTGCCTGATCAGCCGGGCTGTGGTTCGTACGTTGAATTACGTGCAGCCAGCAGTAACAGCATCGTTGATCAGGCCCTGATCCACCGGGAGGCCTGGTCATAGACCGGGCCGCGGGGACGTCGATCCCCGGAATGCTCTCCAGGTAGACTCCAGGTAAACAAGGTTGAAATAACCAGTACACAAGAGAGTAAGTAGTACTATGGTATGACGGGGTTGCCACTGGAGATAAAATGGAATACTGAGTTCAGCAGAAGAGCAACCAGCTCACAACATAATAGACCCTAGTTAGGTTTCCGGGATGTAAAAGACGAATGGGCAAGCCTCTTTACGCTACAGCTATTTGCCTAGTAGTAACTAGCTATCAAGATGCCACTCTACTGCTAACGGTCTCGTCAACGAGAGTGGTAATATACAATAGAGAGGGGGCTTAATTATGCAGTAAAATGAGGAATAATAACAGCTCTTAGCCTGTAAGTTAATCTGAATAAAGAGAATTAATTTACTTATTTAAAGAGTTGGGAGTCCTAATGATCATACACTATGTATCATTTGTTATATAATAAAGTTGCTGCGATCATCTCTATCATTTTACTTGCGTAACCTCCTATGCATGTACTAATAATAATATCTTTATTTCTACAAGTACATGTACAAGGTATACAGGCCTAGCTGACATCAATGACATATTACTATGTAGAAAGCCCCTTGTTATGCTGAGCATTTTGGGCAAATTTGGTCAGTTTTGTCCCAGGATGCGACCCACACCAGTCGACTAACACCCAGGTACCCAATTTATTGATGGGTGAACATGGACAACCGGTGTAAGGAAACACGTGCAATATTTTCCACCCTTGCCTGGAGTCGAACCACGGACCCTTAGTGTGTGAAGCGAAAGCTTTGCCTACCAGGCCACGGGCATGTGCTAACGTCTTGTTGAGTTCTCCCTTCGCGGAAGTTAAGCCTGGCCTTCCTTGACCTATATTACAGCAGGTGTTAGCGGGTCTTATCTCTCGTCACTGTCAGCGTCGAATGTGTAAACAGTGAAGTGTTTGAAGAGATGTCAGGAAATGGCATGTACACCCATACTCTCTCTCTCTCTCTCTCTCTCTCTCTCTCTCTCTCTCTCTCTCTCTCTCTCTCTCTCTCTCTCTCTCTCTCTCTCTCTCTCTCTCTCTCTCTCTCTCTCTCTCTCTCTCTCTCTCTCTCTCTCTCTCTCTCTCTCTCTCTCTCGCCAGAGAACAAGCAAGAAGACATTTAGTTTAATAATAATAACAATAATAGTACTACTACTATTACTACTACTACTACTACTACTAATAATAATAGTAATATAGAATTAAGTTTGACAACATTTGTATTTTCTCGAACAGGAAAACTAACAATTTTATACTTCGTCTCAGCAACAAATATTATTGTTGGAGTGAAGAGAAGATGAAGTGACGAACTTTGTTATTCGAGTCTTGGAGGCAATGTTGACGTCTTGCAAGATGTGGAGTGCATGAGCAAGAGTGCGGATGACTAAGAGAGCAGAACAAGTGTGGGGATGACTAAGAGAGCAGAACAAGAGTGCGGATAACTAAGAGAGCAGAACAAGTGTGGGGATGACTAAGAGAGCAGAACAAGAGTGCGGATAACTAAGAGAGCAGAACAAGAGTGCGGATGACTAAGAGAGCAGAACAAGTGTGGGGATGACTAAGAGAGCAGAACAAGAGTGCGGATAACTAAGAGAGCAGAACAAGTGTGGGGATGACTAAGAGAGAACAAGTGTGGGGATGACTAAGAGAGCAGAACAAGAGTGCGGATAATTAAGAGAGCAGAACAAGAGTGCGGATAACTAAAAGAGCAGAACAAGTGTGGGGATGACTAAGAGAGCAGAACAAGAGTGCGGATAACTAAGAGAGCAGAACAAGAGTGCGGATGACTAAGAGAGCAGAACAAGTGTGGGGATGACTAAGAGAGCAGAACAAGAGTGGACCAGTAAGGGGTGGACCAGTAAGCCAGCGGAAGGCCTCGGTCAGATGACTAGGAGCCGCGTTAGGAAACACTTGTCCTGTTTCCTGACGAACCTTACCTAAGCTGCCTCTGATTTAGCCTAGATTAGCACATTAGGCCCATAAGGTGGCAATGGAGTTTCAGAGGATATTTTCTATACCAAGAATCCTTGGTGTTGTTGTGGCAGACATGTAGTAACATAAGAAACAACGCATAATACCGACTAAGATATGTGCAACACCTGGGTAAATTTATTGCGAGACGGTCTTCGTGCACTGCAAGCTTTATCTTCATATCTTTGTAACTATAACGTTAACGGTGCACTTTGATCGTGTAGGTCACTCAACGCTCAAAGGTATAAAAAAATATATAAATAATTTAACACAAGGATAAAATCGACGTACGAGAAAAGCACCGAACGTAAACACGCAACACAAATACTCTCGTGCTAAGTTAAATTAGCCAGAAACACACAATGTCTCTGTTTTAGATTGATGAATTTTGATGCATTTAAAGCTTATGTCAATAACGATACCAAGATGCTGTGCATGTGTCTAGGCCATTTGCGTGTCGGTATTATACCTCTGATCAAACTTTATGTATCAACACTTCAGAGACATGACGAGGCAGAGACGAGGTGTCAATGAACCTAGAATAATGTTGAAATGAGGAAAGAGAAACTTGATTATAAAAGCGGGGATTAAGTGTGGATGAGAAAATTCCTGTATTCAGTCCAGTGGTAAAGAGAAACAGAAGGAAAGACAACAGACGAGAAGAGATTTCCTTACAGGAAAATACTGAGAGGCTGATGAGAATTCATCCTAAAAGTAAATAATAGAAGACACTTGTGCAACATTGCCTCTCATTCTTCAACTTGTTAGTTTACTAAACCATTTATAACAGGAAAAGTAGACTTAGAAACTATGAGGAAAGTCTCTGACTCAGTCACAGTTATTAAGTGAAGACAAAATTTATCATTGAGTGGAAGAGATTAAGGAAAGAAGGAACAAAAGCAAATGGAAAAGAACATAAGATATCCTAAAAAAATATGTGAGAGTGAGAAGAGATTTGGAATAATAACATAAAAATAGCTAAGAAGCAAAAAAAAAATTAGAACCGAAGCTTCTCTATAGCCACTGATGGAAGATGACAATAAACGACTAAGAATTAGTACTTAGGAAGAAAAGAAGAGTTGACAAGTAACGACAAAGAAGGGTATGCGAGATATTAAAAGAAAGTGGCAGAGACAGGATAACATCACCACAAGGAAAAAAATCCATTCTGTTATTCAAGAAAGAAGCACTTAACTACAAACCCGTATCCTTCATGCCAATTGTATCTCGGTAAACACAAAAGGAATTTCGAGAGTAGTGGAGCACCTGGACAATCATCGAGTCTTACACGAAAGTATCTGAAGGTATCTGAATATCTTGTAGATACCTTCAAAAAGAGTTCTTCAGGCCTGGTCACAGACCGGGACGCGGGGGCGTTGACCCCAGGAACTCTCTCCAGGTAACACATGTCAGAGTCTGAAGCTCCGAGACGTTTGGATGACTGATGAAGATGTTTGGACATTAAATGAAGACGTTCACCACGGCTCTGGTGTTTATATTCCTTATTCCTCCTAGATTCCTTTGCTGAAAGTTTACTTTTAAAGTTACAACACACACACACACACACACACACACACACACACACGCGTATGATAAAGCTCATGGCGCAGGGAGAGTGACCCAGTAGCGGCCAGTGAAGAGGCGGGGCCAGGAGCTATGAATCGACCCCTGCAACCACAACTAGGTGAGTACAACTAGGTGAGTACACACACACACACACACACACTCAAATAGGTAAAACTTGCGATTTTCGCTTAAATAGCAACGCTCTTCTTGGCGATTAAGGCAAGAATGTATATACGTGTTCATAAATGTGTAGTGGGGTCTAAATGTAAGTAGAAGTAGCAAGATGTACCGATTACCTTGCGTGTTTATGAGACAGAAAGAAAAATATCAGCAATCCTACCATTGTGTAAAACAATGACAGGTTTCCGTTTCACACTTTTTTAGCAGGACGGTAGTACCTCCCTTGTACATCCCTTCAGTTCCTCCACTCCACGTCGTCTATACTACTCCTATTTCGTCTCTGAACTAATCTTCCTCTCCTACTGCGCCTCTTTCTCCTCCTTCCTCTTTTTGACCACCCTGGGCTCTGAATTTACACCTCTCAGTGCTCTCCTTCCAGCTCTTTGTTGTGACGGCTCCCTCCTCTCTTCTCTCTCTCTCTCTCTCTCTCTCTCTCTCTCTCTCTCTCTCTCTCTCTCTCTCTCTCTCTCTCTCTCTCTCTCTCTCTCTCTCTCTCTCTCTCTCTCTCAGAGGATAATAATACGGTGTTTTGACACATAAGTACTGGAGATAATATAATTAATTTCAGTGATGCTAGAGTATTGATGGGATGGAATAACATTCAACATAGAAAGATAAGGGAAGCGACAGTATGTACCTCCTTTCAATACTCATTACGAGAATGTCAAGCCTCTATTGAGATAATTTGGCAACCCTCTAAGGAAGATAACTGACCAGCTGAAGAATAAGTTTGGGACCTCTGTAATTATTATACGTGGTCACCTTTCGCATCTAGACTTAGTGGATTTAAGTTGAATAGATTCAGATTTAGAAAGGATACAGGTAATACTGTTGTAGATGAGAGGAACAAGCAATGTGATATATTTACTGAAATTAATGGCCTGAATAGATTAAAACGAGTGTTAAATATTTGGTAAGGGAAGGACCTAGCCGACCCACTGAAGGAGAACCCGGAAACCGAAGGTATTGGCTTCTTAGTCCCTGACACAGTCACATGGCTCGGGTATTTTGAAGATATCCTAGAACTATCATTTATGTCTGAACATATAAGAGCTCCCACATAAATTCAACAGTGTAGAAACAACAACCACGTTTAAACTTGAACGCGAACCCGATGGTAAGACTTTCCTTCCTCAATACTCCTCAGCAGGATACTCGAAAAGGATACCTTGTCCTTCAGTCCTTATAGGAAGCCTAGCAACAAGCTCGACCTCGCTCCTTTCCGCACCATGACTCTCATGCCAAACGCAGGAAGGTCATAGGATTCTTCCTGAGGGCTATAAACTTATTTCCTGATTTAAATTCTAGGAAGAATGTTCCTGTATTTGGCAGACATTTACTCGTCTACATCTTCCTTCCCATTTTATCCAGAACTGCAGATAAACACAAAAGAGCTTTACACAACCCACCAGAGGTAAGATATAACCATTGTTACCTTTCAATAACATGGCTACACACTTCCCTCTAGCTCTTGCCAGAAGTAATAGTCAAGGTTGGCACTAATGCCACCACCTCGATTGGTGACCTTGCCTTATAAAGACTCCCCATCTAATTCAGTCCATCAGTCTTGTAGAAAGTACATTCTACAAGAGTGATGGATTGAACATATCGATTCCAGGCTGAGGGACTGATTACCTCAAACTCCTCCTCTCCTTACACCTTTCTGCTTTGACTGAAGAAGCCTACTGTGTAGGCGAAACGTTTCGAAAAAGGAACCTAACTGTCGCATATGTGCCTTACCTAACAACCTGTCGGTATTTTATACCCTTTTAATGTTCAGTTCCCTGTTTATTTTCATTAATCTTGGTCTGGTTACGAACTATGCCGTATAAGTTTCTTTAAGAGACTATTCAACAGGTTGGTATGTCTTTGGTCTTAGGCAATTGATATGTTTGTAGAGCTTTCCAGCTTCTTTATGTCCATAGCTTTCTTTAGCAATTATTTTTCTCTTTTTTTCTTAATATGTCTTAATGTTATTTGAAGCACGCGCGCGCGTGTGTGTGTGTGTGTGTGTGTTGTGTGGGTGTGTGTGTGTGGGTGTGTGTGTGTGGGTGTGTGTGTGTGGTGTGTGTGTGTGTGTGTGTGTGTGTGTGGGTGTGTGTGTGTGTTGTGTGTGTGTGTGTGTGTGTGTGTGTGTGTGTGTGTGTGTGTGTGTGTGTGTGTGTCGCATGTGTGTGTGTGTGTGTGTGTGGTGTGTGTGTGTGTGGGTGTGTGTGTGTGGTGTGTGTGTGTGTGGTGTGTGTGTGTGGGTGTGTGTGTTTGTGTTGTGTGTGTGTGTGTGTGTGTGTGTGGGTGTGTGTGTGTGGGTGTGTGTGTGTGGTGTGTGTGTGTGTGTGTGTGTGTGTGTGTGTGGGTGTGTGTGTGTGTGTGTGTGTGTGTGTGTGTGTGTGTGTGTGTGTGTGTGTGTGTGTGTGTGTCGCATGTGTGTGTGTGTGTGTGTGTGGGTGTGTGGGTGTGTGTGTGTGGTGTGTGTGTGTGTGTGTGTGTGTGTGTGTGTGTGTGTGTGTGTGTGTGTGTGTGTGTGTGTGTGGTGTGTGTGTGTGTGTGTGGGTGTGTGTGTGTGGTGTGTGTGTGTGTGTGTGTGTGTGTGTGTGTGTGTGTGTGTGTGTGTGTGTGTGTGGTGTGTGTGTGTGTGTGTGTGTTGTGTGTGTGTGGTGTGTGTGTGTGTGTGTGTGTCTCATGTGTGTGTGTGTGTGTGTGTGTGTGTGTGTGTGTGTGTGTGTGGTGTGGTGTGTGTGTGTGTGTGTGTGTGTGTGTGTGTGTGTGTGTGTGTGTGTGTGTGTGTGGGTGTAATCATAAATCAAGTTCTAACTACTGCACATGGATATTTGTTATTTGTTCTTTGTATCCTCAACAGCCGTGGCCAAAGTTGGATGATCCACAAAAGGAAAACATCTACCATTATTCATTCAGTAGCTGTCTTGCCAGAAGTGTGAGGACATTTCTGGCAAGAGAGCTATTGAATGAATGATGGTGAATGTTTCCATTTTAGGTCATCCCTACCTAGGCAGGAAACGGCCAGTGTCGTTAAATAATACAAAAAAAATGTATTTCGATCAGGGCGCAATCCGAGAACACTATCCCTGTATCCCACAAGCCCAACTTCTGCTTCAACGTACACAAAACCTATGGGTTTCTAATGCAGCTAAATACCAACAGTGAGGGTTTGAAGCCAGTCAGAATGGGCTACAAATTATAAAATGTGAACTAATACTGTAATACAAATTTCTTCAAGAAAAATGGGAACTTTGTAAAATAACGTAACTGCAACCAATCTGAACCTTCAACTAAGATACACCAGATTTGAAAGTTTAAAGCCAATCGGAAGAGTAATTTTCTAGTTATTTCACATAGACCAATATCCTAAATTACAACGACACTAAGTTTGAAATAGCTAAAAAGTTGCATTCTTAATTTATTGCTAATGGAGGTTTAAAACCGACTGGATGAAGCATTCACAAATTATTGTATGGAAACATGTTTTTTAATATTCTTATATTCTGCGATAAAACTGGCACCTACATAGCCCAAAAATAATGCAAACCTTTATGATCCAGGAGTCTGTCACTGGGGGGGGGGGGGGGGGGGGGGGGGGGGGGGGGGGGGGGGGGGGGGGGGGGGGGGGGGGGGGGGGGGGATCCAGGAGTCTGTCACTGCAGGATGCATCCAGGAGTATGTCACTGCAGGATGCATCCAGGAGTCTGTCACTGCAGGATACATCCAGAAGTCTGTCACTGCTGGATACATCCAGGAGTCTGTCACTGCAGGATTCATCCAGGAGTCTGTCACTGCAGGATACATCCAGAAGTCTGTCACTGCAGGATGCATCCAGGAGTCTGTCACTGCAGGATGCATCCAGGAGTCTGTCACTGCAGGATACATCCAGGAGTCTGTCACTGCTGGATGCATCCAGGAGTCTGTCACTGCAGGATACATCCAGGAGTCTGTCACTGCAGGATACATCCAGGAGTCTGTCACTGCAGGATGCGTCCAGGAGTCTGTCACTGCTGGATACATCCAATAGTCTGTCACTGCAGGATGCATCCAGGAGTCTGTCACTGCTGGGTACATCCAGGAGTCTGTCACTGCTGGATACATCCAGGAGTCTGTCACTGCTGGATACATCCAGGAGTCTGTCACTGCTGGATACATCCAGGAGTCTGTCACTGCAGAATGCATCCAGGAGTCTGTCACTGCTGGATACATCCAGAAGTCTGTCACTGCAGGACACATCCAGGAGTCTGTCACTGCTGGATACATCCAGGAGTCTGTCACTGCTGGATACATATAGGAGTCTCTCACTGAAGGATGCATCCAGGAGTCTGTCACTGCAGGATGCATCCAGGAGTCTGTCACTGCAGGATGCATCCAGGAGTCTGTCACTGCAGGATGCATCCAGGAGTCTGTCACTGCAGGATGCATCCAGAAGTCTGTCACTGCTGGATACATCCAGGAGTCTGTCACTGTAGGATGCAGCCAGGAGTCTGTCACTGCTGGATACATCCAGGAGTCTGTCACTGCAGGATGCATCCAGGAGTCTGTCACTGCAGGATGCATCCAGGATTCTGTCACTGCTGGATACATCCAGGAGTCTGTCACTGCAGGATACATCCAGGAGTCTGTCACTGCTGGATACATCCAGGAGTCTGTCACTGCTGGATACATCAAGGAGTCTGTCACTGCAGGATACATCCAGGAGTCTGTCACTGCAGGATGCATCCAGGAGTCTGTCACTGCAGGATGCATCCAGGAGTCTGTCACTGCAGGATGCATCCAGGATTCTGTCACTGCTGGATACATCCAGGAGTCTGTCACTGCAGGATGCATCCAGGAGTCTGCCACTGCTGGATACATCCAGGAGTCTGTCACTGCTGGATACATCTAGGAGTCTGTCACTGCAGGATGCATCCAAGAGTCTGTCACTGTAGGATACATCCAGGAGTCTGTCACTGCAGGATACATCCAGGAGTCTGTCACTGCTGGATACATCCAGGAGTCTGTCACTGCTGGATACATCCAGGAGTCTGTCACTGCAGGATACATCCAGGAGTCTGTCACTGCTGGATACATCCAGGAGTCTGTCACTGCGGATACATCCAGGAGTCTGTCACTGCAGGATACATCCAGGAGTCTGTCACTGCAGATCATCCAGGAGTCTGTCACTGCAGGATCATCCAGGAGTCTGTCACTGCTGGATACATCCAGAGTCTGTCACTGCAGGATGCATCCAGGAGTCTGTCACTGCAGGATACATCCAGGAGTCTGTCACTGCTGGATACATCCAGGAGTCTGTCACTGCGGATACATCCAGGAGTCTGTCACTGCAGGATGCATCCAGGAGTCTGTCACTGCAGGATGCATCCAGGAGTCTGTCACTGCAGGATGCATCCAGGAGTCTGTCACTGCTGGATACATCCAGGAGTCTGTCACTGCGGATCATCCAGGAGTCTGTCACTGCGGATCATCCAGGATCTGTCACTGCTGGATACATCCAGGAGTCTGTCACTGCTGGATACATCCAGGAGTCTGTCACTGCTGGATACATCCAGGAGTCTGTCACTGCAGGATGCATCCAGGAGTCTGTCACTGCAGGATGCATCCAGGAGTCTGTCACTGCAGGATGCATCCAGGAGTCTGTCACTGCAGGATGCATCCAGGAGTCTGTCACTGCAGGATGCATCCAGGAGTCTGTCACTGCTGGATACATCCAGGAGTCTGTCACTGCAGGATGCATCCAGGAGTCTGTCACTGCAGGATACATCCAGGAGTCTGTCACTGCGGATACATCCAGGAGTCTGTCACTGCAGGATCATCCAGGAGTCTGTCACTGCAGGATGCATCCAGGAGTCTGTCACTGCAGGATGCATCCAGGAGTCTGTCACTGCAGGATACATCCAGGAGTCTGTCACTGCAGGATGCATCCAGGAGTCTGTCACTGCTGGATACATCCAGAGTCTGTCACTGCAGGATGCATCCAGGAGTCTGTCACTGCTGGATACATCCATGGTCTGTCACTGCTGGATACATCCAGGAGTCTGTCACTGCTGGATACATCCAGGAGTCTGTCACTGCTGGATACATCCAGGAGTCTGTCACTGCAGGATGCATCCAGGAGTCTGTCACTGCTGGATACATCCAGGAGTCTGTCACTGCTGGATACATCCAGGAGTCTGTCACTGCAGGATACATCCAGGAGTCTGTCACTGCAGGATACATCCAGGAGTCTGTCACTGCAGGATGCATCCAGGAGTCTGTCACTGCAGGATGCATCCAGGAGTCTGTCACTGCAGGATGCATCCAGGAGTCTGTCACTGCGGATCATCCAGGAGTCTGTCACTGCAGGATGCATCCAGGAGTCTGTCACTGCTGGATACATCCAGGGATCTCAGGTCTGTCACTGCAGGATACATCCAGGAGTCTGTCACTGCAGGATGCATCCAGGAGTCTGTCACTGCAGGATGCATCCAGGAGTCTGTCACTGCAGGATACATCCAGGAGTCTGTCACTGCAGGATACATCCAGGAGTCTGTCACTGCTGGATACATCCAGGAGTCTGTCACTGCGATACATCAGGAGTCTGTCACTGCGGATACATCCAGGAGTCTGTCACTGCAGGATGCATCCAGGAGTCTGTCACTGCGGATGCATCCAGGAGTCTGTCACTGCAGGATGCATCCAGGATTCTGTCACTGCTGGATACATCCAGGAGTCTGTCACTGCAGGATGCATCCAGGAGTCTGCCACTGCTGGATACATCCAGGAGTCTGTCACTGCTGGATACATCTAGGAGTCTGTCAAAGCAGGATGCATCCAAGAGTCTGTCACTGTAGGATACATCCAGGAGTCTGTCACTGCAGGATACATTCAGGAGTGTTTCACAGCACGATATATCCAGGAGTCTGTCACTGCTGGATACATCCAGGAGTCTGTCACTGCAGGATGCATCCGGGAGTCTGTCACTGCTGAATACATCCAGGAGTCTGTCACTGCTGGATACATCCAGAGTCTGTCACTGCAGGATGCATCCAGGAGTTTGTCACTGCTGGATACATCTAGGAGTCTGTCAATGCTGGATACATCCAGGAGTCTGTCATTGCTGGATACATCCAGGAGTCTGTCACTGCTGGATACATCCAGGAGTCTGTCACTGCAGGATGCATCCAGGAGTCTGTCACTGCTGGATACATCCAGGAGTCTGTCACTGCTGTATACATCCAGGAGTCTGTCACTGCTGTATACATCCAGGAGTCTGTCACTGAAGGATGTATCCAGGAGTCTGTCACTGCTGGATACATCCAGGAGTCTGTCACTGCTGGATACATCCAGGAGTCTGTCATGCAGGATGCATCCAGAAGACTGTCACTGCTGGATACATACAGGAGTCTGTCACTGCTGTATACATCCAGGAGTCTGTCACTGCAGGATGCATCCAGGAGTCTGTCACTGCTGGATACATCCAGGAGTCTGTCACTGCTGGATACTTCCAGGAGTCTGTCACTGCAGGATACATCTAGGAGTCTGTCAATGCAGGATACATCCAGGAGTCTGTCACTGCTGGATACATCCAGGAGTCTGTCACTGCAGGATGCATCCAGGAGTCTGTCACTGCAGGATGCATCCAGGAGTCTGCCACTGCTGGATACATCCAGGAGTCTGTCACTGCAGGATGCATCCAGGAGTCTGTCACTGTTGGATATATCCAGGAGTCTGTCACTGCTGGATACATCCAGGAGTCTGTCACTGCTGGATACATCCAGGAGTCTGTCACTGCTGAATACATCCAGGAGTCTGTCACTGCAGGATACATCCAGGAGTCTGTCACTGCTGGATACATCCAGGAGTCTGTCACTGCTGGATACATCCAGGAGTCTGTCACTGCTGGATACATCCAGGAGTCTGTCACTGCTGGATACATCCAGGAGTCTGTCACTGCAGGATACATCCAGGAGTCTGTCACAGCAGGATGCATCCAGGAGTCTGTCACTGCTGGATACATCCAGGAGTCTGTCACTGCTGGATAAATCCAGGAGTCTGTCACTGCTGGATACATCCAGGAGTCTGTCACTGCTGGATACATCCAGGAGTCTGTCACTGCTGGATACATCCAGGAGTCTGTCACTGCTGGATACATCCAGGAGTCTGTCACTGCTGGATGCATCCAGGATTCTGTCACTGCAGGATGCATCCAGGAGTCTGTCACAGCAGGATGCATCCAGGAGTCTGTCACTGCAGGATGCATCCAGGAGTCTGCCACTGCTGGATACATCCTGGAGTCTGTCACTGCAGGATGCATCCAGGAGTCTGTCACTGCTGGATACATCAAGGAGTCTGTCACTGCTGGATACATCCAGGAGTCTGTCACTGCTGGATACATCCAGGAGTCTGTCACTGCTGAATACATACAGGAGTCTGTCACTGCAGGATACATCCAGGAGTCTGTCACTGCAGAATGCATCCAGGAGTCTGTCACTGCTGGATACATACAGGAGTCTGTCATTGCATTGCATCCAGGAGTCTGTCACTGCAGGATGCATCCAGGAGTCTGTCACTGCAGGATGCATCCAGGAGTCTGTCACTGCAGGATGCATCCAGGAGTCTGTCACTGCTTGATACATCCAGGAGTCTGTCACTGTGGATACATCCAGGAGTCTGTCACTGCAGGATGCATCCAGGAGTCTGTCACTGCTGGATACATCCAGGAGTCTGTCACTGCAGGATGCATCCAGGAGTCTGTCACTGCAGGATTCATCCAGGAGTCTGTCACTGCTGGATACATCCAGGAGTCTGTGACTGCTGGATACATCCAGGAGTCTGTCACTGCAGGATGCATCCAGGAGTCTGTCACTGCAGGATTCATCCAGGAGTCTGTCACTGCTGGATCATCCAGAGTCTGTGACTGCTGGATACATCCAGGAGTCTGTCACTGCTAGATGCATCCAGGAGTCTGTCACTGCAGGATGCATCCAGGAGTCTGTCACTGCAGGATGCATCAGGAGTCTGTCACTGCAGATGCATCAGGAGTCTGTACTGCTGGATACATCAGGAGTCTTCACTGCAGGATGCATCCAGGAGTCTGTCATGCTGGATACATCCATGGTCTGTCACTGCTGGACATCCAGGAGTCTGTCACTGCTATCATCCAGGAGTCTGTCACTGCTGGATACATCCAGATCTGTCACTGCAGATCATCCAGAGTCTGTCACTGCTGGATACATCCAGAGTCTGTCACTGCTGTATACATCCAGAGTCTGTCACTGCAGATGGTCACTGCTGGATACATCAAGGAGTCTGTCACTGCTGGATACATCCAGGAGTCTGTCACTGCTGGATACATCCAGGAGTCTGTCACTGCTGAATACATACAGGAGTCTGTCACTGCAGGATACATCCAGGAGTCTGTCACTGCAGAATGCATCCAGGAGTCTGTCACTGCTGGATACATACAGGAGTCTGTCATTGCATTGCATCCAGGAGTCTGTCACTGCAGGATGCATCCAGGAGTCTGTCACTGCAGGATGCATCCAGGAGTCTGTCACTGCAGGATGCATCCAGGAGTCTGTCACTGCTTGATACATCCAGGAGTCTGTCACTGCAGGATACATTTAGGAGTCTGTCACTGCAGGATGCATCCAGGAGTCTGTCACTGCTGGATACATCCAGGAGTCTGTCACTGCAGGATGCATCCAGGAGTCTGTCACTGCAGGATTCATCCAGGAGTCTGTCACTGCTGGATACATCCAGGAGTCTGTGACTGCTGGATACATCCAGGAGTCTGTCACTGCAGGATGCATCCAGGAGTCTGTCACTGCTGGATACATCCAGGAGTCTGTCACTGCAGGATACATCCAGGAGTCTGTCACTGCAGGATACATCCAGGAGTCTGTCACTGCTGGATACATCCAGGAGTGTGTCACTGCAGGATGCATCCAGGAGTCTGTCACTGCAGGATGCATCCAGGAGTCCGCCACTGCTGGATACATCCAGGAGTCTGTCACTGCAGGATGCATCCAGGAGTCTGTCACTGTTGGATATATCAAGGAGTCTGTCACTGCTGGATACATCCAGGAGTCTGTCACTGCTGGATACATCCAGGAGTCTGTCACTGCTGAATACATCCAGGAGTCTGTCACTGCAGGATACATCCAGGAGTCTGTCACTGCAGGATGCATCCAGGAGTCTGTCACTGCTGGATACATCCAGGAGTCTGTCACTGCTGGATAAATCCAGGAGTCTGTCACTGCTGGATACATCCAGGAGTCTGTCACTGCTGGATACATCTAGGAGTCTGTCACTGCTGGATACATCCAGGAGTCTGTCACTGCTGGATACATCCAGGAGTCTGTCACTGCTGGATACATCCAGGAGTCTGTCACTGCTGGATGCATCCAGGATTCTGTCACTGCAGGATACATCCAGGAGTCTGTCACAGCAGGATGCATCCAGGAGTCTGTCACTGCAGGATGCATCCAGGAGTCTGCCACTGCTGGATACATCCTGGAGTCTGTCACTGCAGGATGCATCCAGGTGTCTGTCACTGCTGGATACATCAAGGAGTCTGTCACTGCTGGATACATCCAGGAGTCTGTCACTGCTGGATACATCCAGGAGTCTGTCACTGCTGAATACATACAGGAGTCTGTCACTGCAGGATACATCCAAGAGTCTGTCACTGCAGAATGCATCCAGGAGTCTGTCACTGCTGGATACATACAGGAGTCTGTCATTGCATTGCATCCAGGAGTCTGTCACTGCAGGATGCATCCAGGAGTCTGTCACTGCAGGATGCATCCAGGAGTCTGTCACTGCAGGATGCATCCAGGAGTCTGTCACTGCTTGATACATCCAGGAGTCTGTCACTGCAGGATACATCCAGGAGTCTGTCACTGCAGGATGCATCCAGGAGTCTGTCACTGCTGGATACATCCAGGAGTCTGTCACTGCAGGATGCATCCAGGAGTCTGTCACTGCAAGATTCATCCAGGAGTCTGTCACTGCTGGATACATCCAGGAGTCTGTGACTGCTGGATACATCCAGGAGTCTGTCACTGCAGGATGCATCCAGGAGTCTGTCACTGCAGGATTCATCCAGGAGTCTGTCACTGCTGGATACATCCAGGAGTCTGTGACTGCTGGATACATCCAGGAGTCTGTCACTGCTGGATGCATCCAGGAGTCTGTCACTGCAGGATGCATCCAGGAGTCTGTCACTGCAGGATGCATCCAGGAGTCTGTCACTGCAGGATGCATCCAGGAGTCTGTCACTGCTGGATACATCCAGGAGTCTGTCACTGCAGGATGACATCCAGGAGTCTGTCACTGCTGGATACATCCATGGTCTGTCACTGCAGGATACATCCAGGAGTCTGTCACTGCTGGATACATCCAGGAGTCTGTCACTGCAGGATGCATCCAGGAGTCTGTCACTGCAGAATGCATCCAGGAGTCTGTCACTGCAGGATGCATCCAGGAGTCTGTCACTGCTGTATACATCCAGGAGTCTGTCACTGCAGGATACATCCAGGAGTCTCTCACTGCTGGATACATCCAGGAGTCTGTCACTGATGGATACATCCAGGAGTCTGTCACTGCTGGATGCATCCAGGAGTCTGTCACTGCAGGATGCATCCATTAGTCTGTCACTGCAGGATGCATCCAGGAGTCTGTCACTGCAGGATGCATCCAGGAGTCTGCCACTGCTGGATACATCCAGGAGTCTGTCACTGCAGGATGCATCCAGGAGTCTGTCACTGCTGGATACATCCAGGAGTCTGTCACTGCTGGATACATCCAGGAGTCTGTCACTGCTGGATACATCCAGGAGTCTGTCACTGCTGGATACATCCAGGAGTCTGTCACTGCAGGATACATCCAGGAGTCTGTCACTGCAGGATACATCCAGGAGTCTGTCACTGCTGGATACATCCAGGAGTCTGTCACTGCAGGATGCATCCAGGAGTCTGTCACTGCTGGATACATCCAGGAGTCTGTCACTGCTTGATACATCCAGGAGTCTGTCACTGCAGGATGCATCCAGGAGTCTGTCACTGCAGGATGCATCCAGGAGTCGGTTACTGCGGGATGCATCCAGGAGTCTGTCACTGCAGGATGCATCCAGGAGTATATCACTGCAGGATGCATCCAGGAGTCTGTCACTGCAGGATGCATCCAGGAGTCTGTCACTGCAGGATGCATCCAGGTGTCTGTCACTGCTGGATACATCCAGGAGTCTGTCACTGCAGGATGCATCCAGAAGTCTGTCACTGCTGGATACATCCAGGAGTCTGTCACTGCTGTATACATCCAGGAGTCTGTCACTGCAGGATGCATCCAGGAGTCTGTCACTTCTGGAATAATCCAGGAGTCTGTCACTGCTGGATACATCCAGGAGTCTGTCACTGCAGGATACATCCAGGAGTCTGTCACTGCAGGATACATATAGGAGTCTTTCACTCCTGGATACATCCAGGGGTCTGTCACTGCAGGATGCATCCAGGAGTCTGTCACTGCAGGATGCATCCAGGAGTCTGTCACTGCAGGATGCATCCAGGAGTCGGTCACTGCGGGATGCATCCAGGAGTCTGTCACTGCTGGATACATCCAGGAGTCTGTCACTGCTGGATACATCCAGGAGTCTGTCACTGCTGGATACATCCAGGTTTCTGTCACTGCTGGATGCATCCAGGAGTCTGTCACTGCAGGATGCATCCAGGAGTCTGTCACTGCAGGATGCATCCAGGAGTCTGTCACTGCAGGATGCATCCAGGAGTCTGTCACTGCTTGATACATCCAGGAGTCTGTCACTGCTGGATACATCCAGGAGTCTGTCACTGCTGGATACATCCAGGAGTCTGTCACTGCTGGATACATCCAGGAGTCTGTCACTGCAGGATGCATCCAGGAGTCTGTCATTGCTGGATACATCCAGGAGTCTGTCACTGCAGGATGCATCCAGGAGTCTGTCACTGCTGATCATATCTCCAGCAATGAAGGAGCTAAATACAGAAGGGAAAAATTCCTTCCATAACCCAGAATTGAGAGATAATTTCAATAACTACTTTGATCAATGGTATAAGACTTACTAGCCACTGGCACATAAAAATTCAGTGATGATTTACTTGCAACCATTCAGAACTTGTTCACACATCAAGTGAACACAACGAGAAGACATAAATCTTCCACCAAAAATGGCAACAAATACTATAATAATTGACAACTATTGGTAAAGCATATGGTGACTACAGAACCACAGACTTGCCAAGAACGTCCCAAGCTGCACTAATAACAGCGAGGAACAGGAAGCAAGAACCTAGGTAACCTGGGAACAATTTGTTATAGGGTGGTATAGGTCTACTCCTTTAAGTTTGGCTTGGAAAGCTAAACTTAAAATAACCAAAGAAACAAATTGGCAATGTTGCTCATCCCTTTCCCTTTTTTTTATAATCATAACCATAATTTTTAAAGGGGTGGACGGGTAAGCCAGTGGAAGGCCTCGGTCAGATGACCAAAAGCTGCAGCTGCAGGTCATAATATGACTAAGACCCGTGTTAGGAAACACTTGTGTTTCCTGACAAACCTTACGTAACCTAACCTAACCTAACCTAACCTAACCTTACCTAACCTAACCTAACCTATGCTGTAGTTTCTACAAGATTGATGGACTGAACACATCGACTCAGGGCCGAGAGACTGATTACCTCAAACTCCTCCTCTCCTTTCAACTTTCTACTTTGTATTAGACTGATGAAGCCACTGTGTGGCGAAACGTTTCCTCAATAAAGATACCCAAGTGTTGCATATGTGTCTAATTTCTAACCTAACCTAACCTAACCTAACCAACCTAACCAAACCTAACCCAACTAACCTAACCTAACCTAACCTTTCCTCTTGAAAAAGCAAATGACTTTATAAATTTTGCCAAAACATCCATGCATGAAAATCTCATCTCATATTAGAAATTAACTAGAGATTGTCTCTGAAGGAATGAGAGTGATTGTCTATGAAGGAATGAGAGTGATTGTCTCTGAAGGAATGAGAGTGATTGTCTCTGAAGGAATGAGAGTGATTGTCTCTGAAGGAATGAGAGTGATTGTCTCTGAAGGAATGAGAGTAATTGTCTCTGAAGGAATGAGAGTAATTGTCTCTGAAGGAATGAGAGTGATTGTCTCTAAAGGAATGAGAGTGATTGTCTCAAATGAATGAGAGTGATTGTCTCTGAAGGAATGAGAGTGATTGTCTCTGAAGGAATGAGAGTGATTGTCTCTGAAGGAATGAGAGTGATTGTCTCTGAAGGAATGAAAGTGATTGTCTCTGAAGGAATGAGAGTGATTGTCTCTGAAGGAATGAGAGTGATTGTCTCTGAAGGAATGAAAGTGATTGTCTCTGAAGGAATGAGAGTGATTGTCTCTGAAGGAATGAGAGTGATTGTCTCTGAAGGAATGAGAGTGATTGTCTCTGAAGGAATGAGAGTGATTGTCTCTGAAGGAATGAGAGTGATTGTCTCTGAAGGAATGAGAGTGATGGTCTCTGAAAGAATGAGAGTGATTGTCTCTGAAAGAATGAGAGTGATTGTCTCTGAAGGAATGAGAGTGATTGTCTCTGAAGGAATGAGAGTAATTGTCTCTGAAGGAATGAGAGTAATTGTCTCTGAAGGAATGAGAGTGATTGTCTCTAAAGGAATGAGAGTGATTGTCTCAAAGGAATGAGAGTGATTGTCTCTGAAGGAATGAGAGTGATTGTCTCAAAGGAATGAGAGTGATTGTCTCTGAAGGAATGAGAGTAATTGTCTCTGAAGGAATGAGAGTGATGGTCTCTGAAGGAATGAGAGTGATTGTCTCTGAAGGAATGAGAGTGATTGTCTATGAAGGAATGAGAGTGATTGTCTCTAAAGGAATGAGAGTGATTGTCTCTGAAAGAATGAGAGTGATTGTCTCTGAAGGAATGAGAGTGATTGTCTCTGAAGGAATGAGAGTGATTGTCTCAAAGGAATGAGAGTGATTGTCTCTGAAGGAATGAGAGTGATTGTCTCTGAAGGAATGAGAGTGATTGTATCTGAAGGAATGAGAGTGATTGTCTTTGAAGGAATGAGAATGATTGCCTCTGAAGGAATGAGAGTGATTGTCTCTGAAGGAATGAGAGTGATTGTCTCAGAGGAATGAGAGTGATTGTCTCTGAAGGAATGAGAGTGATTGTCTCTGAAGAAATGAGAGTGATTGTCTCTGAAAAGATGAGAGTGATTGTCTCTGAAGGAATGAGAGTGATTGTCTCTGAAGGAATGAGAGTGATTGTCTCTGAAGGAATGAGAGTGATTGTCTCTGAAGGAATGAGAGTGATTGTCTCTGAAGGAATGAGAGTGATTGTCTCTGAAGGAATGAGAGTGATTGCCTCTGAAGGAATGAGAGTGATTGTCTCTTAATCGAGTATGAATTAGATAATACATCATATAAAGGTGGATGACGCGCTCCTGGAGAGGATGGTATAACTTGTAATATGACGCGCTCCTGGAGAGGATGGTATAACTTGTAATATGACGCGCTCCTGGAGAGGATGGTATAACTTGTAATATGACGCGCTCCTGGAGAGGATGGTATAACTTGTAATATCCTCAGAACTTTGTTGGCCCTGTATAATACCAGTTACATTGAGGGAGTTCTTCCTACTTCCTGGACCAATAGTCTTATTATGCCTATTCCTATGCCCCAACAGCCTGATACATTTACATCAATCTCCTTAACTAGTTGTCATTGTAAAACTTTTGAAAGAATGTTACTTAACAGACTGTACCACAGAATGTTACTTAACAGACTGTACCACAGAATGTTACTTAACAAACTGTACCACAGAATGTTACTTAACAGACTGTACCACAGAATGTTACTTAACATACTGTACCACAGAATGTTACTTAACATACTGTACCACAGAATGTTACTTAACAGACTGTACCACAGAATGTTACTTAACAGACTGTACCACAAAATGTTACTTAACAGACTGTACCACAGAATGTTACTTAACAGACTGTACCACAGAATGTTACTTAACAGACTGTACCACAGAATGTTACTTAACAGACTGTACCACAGAATGTTACTTAACAGACTGTACCACAGAATGTTACTTAACAGACTGTACCACAGAATGTTACTTAACAGACTGTACCACTGAATGTTACTTAACAGACTGTACCACAGAATGTTACTTAACATATTGTACCACAGAATGTTACTTAACAGACTGTACCACAGAATGTTACTTAACAGACTGTACCACAGAATGTTACTTAACAGACTGTACCACTGAATGTTACTTAACAGACTGTACCACAGAATGTTACTTAACATATTGTACCACAGAATGTTACTTAACAGACTGTACCACAGAATGTTACTTAACAGACTGTATCACAGGATGTTACTTAACAGACTGTACCACAGAATCAGACACCAACTTCTCCTTCATCTCTATGGGTTCATGAAAGAAAAAAAACGTGCAGAATTATATTTCCACATTTCTCACACCACACACCTCTACTAGTTTTACCACATTTCTTGGTCTAAAATCTGTATGTGATATTGCGAAAAGAACTGTTATACTACTAGCCAACATGAATATTGGTGATAGCTATTCTGCTGGATAATAGGATACTTGTCCTACCAAGGCTTCAGAAGCGAGTGTAAATGTCCCTAGGTACACCGCAGGGAGGAGTTCTCATTCCCATGATATTTAATGTTCTGATTAATGCTCTTCTAAATGTTTTACCTGCCTCACCTAAACATATAGCTATAAGCTATGCTGATGACATCATGAGCCATACAACAGGGCATAAGAAGATGAGTACCGTTCTTAATGAATTTCAAGCAATTTGTAATCGATTAGGCCTCGTAATATCTTCATCTAATACGAAGATATTGACAAGCAAACGACATCCCCCACTCATCTTTTTGCAGAGTGAAAACATAAGCTACGTTAGATCTACAGATACCTTGGTGCAGATGTACCTTTCAATATATCCACCATACCATAACTGAATAAGAAAAAAAAATAATATGCTAAATTCTCTCAAAGTTGTTGCTTGCTACAATCTCAGCTCTGACGTTAATGTGAGAATGATGTACCTGACCTATATTAGATCCTTAATTGATTATACTGCGCTCATGTTAATATTAGGTAAAGAAAATTCTCTCCGACTCTTGGAGTTAATGCAAAATGAGGTTCTCAGAATTGTTCTTGGCTGTCCTAAATCTACCAAGGTTCTTAATATGAGGAAGGAGCTTGGTGCTTCTAGTATCAGTGATAGGACTATTGATTAGATTTAGATTTTGCCACCGAAGTGGCTAGTTTATTGTGCACCCCATATACATCCTGTGGACGGTAGCGCAAGAGCATATGGATACACAAAAGGCCTAGGCACTAGGCCCCAAAAGGGTTAACAATTGTACATTTGGATTTATATCTACAGTTCACTTATCCGTTACAAGCAAATTTAGGAAATTTGCTTAGTATAACTGGTATCTTATTTTCATTAATAAGATATCTTGACATGTCACATAGGTTATTATACTTTCTATCTCTTTATTCCTCAATAAGTGGACAATTAAGCACATAGTGTTCAAGACAGTGACCATATGCCTGATCACATAATTTGCATTTAGTTTGATCATCATCTGTGTGTCTCCCAAACTGCCAGAAGTACTTGTAGCCAAGCCTAAGCCTGGCCACTACAACATCAGTCAGTCTGTTCACATTGCAAGTTGCTCCATAAACATACTTATCTACGTTCATGTTATCATAGTGGGTTATAGATCTACTCAGGCTTCTAACTGCATTCCTATAGCAATCATTTTCATTATTTATTTCTCTCCTAATATTATTCCTAATGCAAGACACAGATATACCAAAGTTTTATTCTACATTCTCCTTCTGGGTGCTCTTCTTGGCTAACATATCAACTTTATCATGAAGGAGTAATCCAATGTGTGATGGAATCCATAGCAATTGTACATTAATTCCTTTGTCCCGGATTTTTTAGTATCTATACCTGGCTTCTCCAATGAGCATGCTGTTAGAGTCATTATATGAGTCAAGAGCCTTCAATGATGACATAGAATCAGTAATGATGATAGAGTCAAGCTCAGTGTCATAAGTTAGCTTTAGTGCCATTAGGATTGCAAACAATTCAGTTTGCAGTGTAGACGCCCAGTTGTTAATTCTTATGGCTAGTTCAACAGATTTATTATTGTTCTTAACTAGGGAGGTGACAACCAGAGCAGATGCAGCCCTGCCAGAAGACTCCTGTTTAGATCCATCAGTGTATATAACTTGTGATAACTTATTACTACCAGCTAGGCGAGAAATTTCTTCTTGAGCAGTTGCTTTAACAAGTGATTTAAGGAAAGGATTACTAGCAATGAGCTTCTTGGAAGGGACTTGCAGGTATGTGATATTAAATGAACACATCTTCCATGGAGGGGTGAAATGCTCTTGTTGCCTACAGTGATACAATTCATGCAGGTTGTAAAACTTAATGTAATTGCATGTTTTCACAATCCATTTAGATCTATGAGTATTTACTTCTAGACATTTAGTAAGATTCATTGTGACAATGTCTGGTTCATTTATTAACATTCTAATACCAAGTACAGTGTTAATCTCAACAGTCCTATCACTGATACTAGTAATACCAAGCTCCTTCCTCATATTAAAAACCTTTGTAGATTTGGGACAGCCAAGAATAATTCTGACAGCTTCATTTTGCATTAACTCCAAGGGTCGAAGAGAACTTTCTCTAGCTAATATCAACATGGGAGCAGCATAATCAATTAAGGACCTAATATAGGCTATGTACATCATTCTCACGATTCTCACATTAGCACCATAGTTGGGGTTGTAGCCAGCAACAGCTTTAAGAGCATTTAATCTATCTTTGCATTTTTTATTTAGTTATGGTATAGTGGATTTGTTAAAGGGTAAATCTACACCAAGATATCTGTAAGTTTTAACGTAGCTAATGTTTTCACCCTGCAAATAGATGGGTGGGAGATGTCGTTTGCTTGTTAATATCTTTGTTTTAGAGGAAGATATTACGAGGCCAAGTCGATTACAAATTGCTTGAACTTCATTAAGAACGGTACTCATCTTTTTATGCCCTGTTGTATGGATCATGATGTCATCAGCATAGCTTATAGCTATATGTTTAGGTGAGGCAGGTAGAGCATTTAGGAGAGCATTAATCAGAATATTAAATAGCATGGGACTGAGAACTCCTCCCTGCGGTGTACCTAGGGACATTTCTTTAGACTCGCTTCTAAAGCCTTAGTAGAGGACAGAGGATACTCTGTTTGACAGGTATCCTATTATCCAGCAGAGTAGGCTACCACCAATATTCATTTTGGCTAGTTCATGTAGTATAACAGTTCTGTTCGCGATATCAAATGCAGATTTTAGATCAAGAAATGTGGTAAAACTAGTAGAGGTGTGTGAGGTGAGAAAGGTGGAGATACAATTCTGCACACTTTTACCTTTCATGAACCCATACAGGGAGGGGGAGAGTTGGTGTCTAATTCTATAGTACAGTCTGTTAAGTATCATTCTTTCAAAAGTTTTACAAAGACAACTAGTTAAGGAGATCGGTTTAATGAGATTAACACTACTTTTTATTAAAATGTTAAGATATGAACCATACGCTGTCACTATGAATTTTACTAAATGACTAGAAACACACGTACATCTAAATGGTTTGTGAAAACGTTCAATTATATTAAGTTTTATAACCTTTTCGGTGGCCTGGTGGCTCTCGCTTCACACACGGAGGGCCCGGGTTCGATTCCCGGCGGGGTAGAAACATTTCGACGCGTTTCCTTACACCTGTTGTCCTGTTCACCTAGCACCAAATAGGTACCTGTGTGTTAGTCGACTGGTGTGGGTCGCATCCTGGGGGACAAGATTGAGGACCACAATGGAAATAAGACAGACAGTCCTCGATGACGCACTGACTTTCTTGGGTTATCCTGGGTGGCTAACCCTCTGGGTTTAAAAATCCGAACAAAATTTTATCTTATCTTATCTTCATGAACTGTATCATTGTAGACAAGAGCATTTCACCCCTCCATGGAAGATGTGTTTATTTAATATCACATACCTGCAAGTCCCTCCCAAGAAGCTCATTGCTAGTAATCCCTTCCTTAAATCACTTGTTAAAGCAACTGCTCAAGAAGAAATTTATCTCCTAGCTGGTAGTAATAAGTTATCTCAAGTTATATACACTGATGGATCTAAACAGGAGTCTTCTGGCAGGGCTGCATCTGCTCTGGTTGCCACCTCCCTAGTTAAGAACAATAATAAATCTGTTGAACTAGCCATAAGAATTAACAACTGGGCGTGCAAGATGAATTGTTTCTCATCCTAATAAGAATTAACAACTGGGCGTGCAAGATGAATTGTTTCTCATCCTAATAAGAATTAACAACTGGGCGTTCAAGATGAATTGTTTCTCATCCTAATGGAGCTAAACTTAGTTTATAACAGTGAGCTTGACTCTATGATTATAGATTTCATATCATCACTGAAACCTCCTGACTCACATATTGACTCTGACACACTGGATTATTCCTTCATGATTAAGTTGATAGATTAGTCCAGAAAAGTACCCGTAAGGAAAAATATAGAATATAACTTTGGGATATCTGTGTCTAACATGAACAATAGTATTACGAGAGAAGTAAATAATGAATCTGAATGTTACAAGAAGGAAGTTAGAAGCTTGAGTAGATCTATAACCCACTATGATAACATGAACATAGATAAGTATGTTTATGGAGCAACTTGCAGACTGACTGATGTTGTAGTGGCCAGGCTTAGGCTTGGCTACAAGTACTGACTGATGTTGTAGTGGCCAGGCTTAGGCTTGGCAGCAAGTACTGACTGATGTAGTGGCCAGGCTTAGGCTTGGTTACAAGTACTGACTGATGTTGTAGTGGCCAGGCTTAGGCTTGGCAGCAAGTACTGACTGATGTAGTGGCCAGGCTTAGGCTTGGTTACAAGTACTGACTGATGTTGTAGTGGCCAGGCTTAGGCTTGGCTACAAGTACTTCTGGCAGTTTGGGAGACACACAAATGATATGCAAAGTATGCGGCCAGCCCTATGGTCACTATCTTGAACACTATGTACTTAATTGTCCTCTTATTGAGGAATATAGAAAGAGACATTATAATAACCTACGTTATATGTCAAGATATCTTATTAATGAAAATACGAAAACAGATATATTAAGCAAATTTCCTAAAATTGTTTGCAACAGATAAGTGAACTGTAGATATGAATCCAGATGTATGTATCCACATGCTCCTGCGCTACCCTCCACAGGATGGACATGGGGGGCACAACAAACTAACTGCTTCAGAGGCAAAATATAAAAATATATTTTTACTAATTTATATATTTATACTTTTAGTAAAAATATTTTTAGACATTGCCTTTGCTATTACGAAGTCTTTCAGGTAAAACTAACATATTTAATTCCTATACTGTATGAAATTCAACCCTTGTGATGGAATATAACAGAAACACAACACTAATTAATGTCCTCGGCATATAACTGTTCCAACATAGAAGACAAACCCGTATTTTTCTTTGACACATTGTGAGGTGAGCCAGACAGGTGTGTCACCGCCAGCCTCCACTGAGCCAGCGATCTTCTGCAAAAGGTGCCGTTGCTCTCCCAGGCCCAGTGCCAAAAACGCTGCTGGCCTGTAACAAGCAGAAGAAAAATCTATTTAAAATACTTCAAACAAATATATTAAGTGTTGATAAAACCATTCTCTACCTTGAGTCAAAAAAATATCATTATCATGGAAGCTAGCACAGGTCTAGAGTCACTATCCTTTACCAGGAGTCTACCTGGAGAGGATTTCGTGGGTCAAAGCCCCCGCGGCCAGGTCTGAGACCAGGCCTCATGGTGGATCAAGGTCTGATCAACCAGGCTGTTACTTCAGGCCGCACGCAAACTGACGTACGAAATACAGCCCGGTTGGTCAGGTACTGACTTTAGGTGCTTGTCCAGTGCCTTCTTGAAGACAGCCAGGGGTCTATTGGTAATCCCCCTAATGTATGCTGGGAGGCAGTTGAACAGTCTTGGGACCCGGACACTTATGGTGTTGTCTCTCAGTGTACTCGTGGTGCCCCTGGTTTTCATCAGGGGAATGTTGTATCTCCTGCCGAGTCTTTTGCTTTCATAGGGAGTGATTTTCGTGTGCAGGTTTGGTACCAATCTCTCCAGGACCTTCCAAGTGTATATTATCATGTATCTCTCTCGCCTGCGTTCCAGGGAATACAGATCAAGGACCTTCAACCTTTCACAGTAATTTAGGTGCTTTATCGTACTTATGTGTGCTGTGAAAGTTCTTTGTACCCTCTCCAGGTCTGCAATGTCGCCAGCCTTGAAGGGGGCTGTTAGTGTACAGCAGTATTCCAGCCTAGAGAGAACAAATGATTTGAAGAGTGTCATCATGGGCTTGGCGTCCCTAGTTTTGAAGGTTCTCATTATCCATCCTATCATTTACCTAGCCGATGAGGTAGATACATTGTTGTGGTATTTAATTAAAGGCGAGATCCTCTGATATTATCACTCCCAAGTCCTTCACATTTCTTTTTCGCTCTATTGTATGGTTAGAATTTGTCGTATACCTTGATACATTTCTTATTTCCTCAAGTTTTCCATATCTGAGTAGTTGAAATTTCTCCTCGTTGAACTTCATATTGTTTTGAGTGGCCCATTTGAAGATTTGGTTGATGTCCACTTGGAGTTTTGCAGTGTCTTCAATGGAGGTCACTGCCATGGCAATCCGGGTGTCATCTGCAAAGGAAGACACGAAGCTATGGCTTACATCTCTGTCTATGTCAGAAATGAGGATGAGGAATAGAATGGGAGCGAGTACTGTGCCTTGTGGAACAGAGCTTTTCACCGTGGCTGCCTGGGTCTTTACTCTGTTTACTATTACTCTTTGTGTTCTATTTGTCAGGAAGTTATAGATCCATCTACCAACTTTTCTCGTTATTCCTTTATCACGCATTTTGTGTGCTATTACACCATGGTCACACTTGTCGAAAGATTTTGCAAAGTCTGTGTATACTACATCTGTATTTTGTTTATCCTCAACAGCATCCAGGACCTTGTCATAGTGGTCCAGGAGCTGGGACAGGCAGGAGCGACATGCTCTAAACCAGTGTTGCCCTTGGTTGTGTAACTGATGGGTATCTAGGTGGATATCGATGTTGCTTCTTAGAACCCTCTCAAAGATTTTTATGATATGGGATGTTAGTGCTATCGGTCTGTAGTTCTTTGCAATTTCTTTACTGCCACCCATGTGGAGTGGGGTTATGTCTGTTGTTTTTAGTGTATGTGGGATGACCCCTGTGTCCATGCTCCCTCTCCATAGAATGCTGAAGGCATACGATAGGGGCTTCTTGCAATTCTTGATGAACACAGAGTTCCATGAGTCTGGGCCTGCGGCAGAATGAATAGGCATGTCATTTATTGCCTTTTCAAAGTCTTGTGGAGTTGGAATAATATCACAGATTTTTGAGATGACCAAATTCTGCTTTTTGTTCATAAAGAATTCAATTGGATTGTCGATCCTCAGTCTGGGCAGCGGCTCGCTGAACACTGAGTCGTATTGGGACTTTAATATCTCACTCATTTCTTGGCTGTCATCTGTGTATGTCCCATCCCACCTTAGCAGAGGCCCAATACTGGATGTTGTTTTTCCCTTAGATTTGGCATAAGAGAAGAAGTATTTTGTTTGTTTGTTTTAGTTTCCTTTATGGCTTTTAGTTCTTCCTGAGATTCTTGTCTCCTGTAAGATTCCTTCAGCTTAAGTTCGATATTTGCAATTTCATTCATGGAAGCTAACTCAGGTCTAGTCACTATCATGGAAGCTAACTCAGGTCTAGTCACTATCATGGAAGCTAACTCAGGTCTAGTCACTATCATGGAAGCTAACTCAGGTCTAGTCACTATCATGGAAGCTAACTTAGGTCTAGTCACTATCATGGAAGCTAGCTCAGGTCTAGAGTCACTATCATAGAAGCTAGCATAGGTCTAGGGTCATTATTATGCAAGCTAGCACAGGTCTAGAGTCACTGTCATGGAAGCTTGCACAGGTCGTTGGTCTAGAATCACTATCATGGTAGGTAGCACAGGTGTAGAATCACTATCATGCAAGCAAACACAGGTCTTGGGTATAGTCACTATCATGGAAACTAGCACAGATTTATGGTTATAATTGACCATAATTTTTAAAGGGGTGGACCTGTTAGCCAGTGGAAGGCCTCGGTCAAATGACCAAAAGCTCCAACGGCGGGTCATCATCTGACTAAGACCCGCATCAGGAAACACTTATCCTGTTTCCTAACGAACCTTACCTAACCTAACCTCACTATCATGGAAGCCAGCACAGGTCTAGAGTCACTATTATGGAAGCAGCACAGATCTTGTGTCTAAAGTCACTATCATGGAAGCTACAATAGGTCTAGAGTTACTATCATAGAAGCTAGCACAGGTCTTGAGTCAAGAGTCACTATCATGGAAGCTACAATAGATCTAGAGTTACTATCATAGAAGCTAGCACAGGTCTTGAGTCAAGAGTCACTATCATGGAAGCTACAATAGGTCTAGAGTTACTATCATAGAAGCTAGCACAGGTCTTGAGTCAAGAGTTACTATCATAGAAGCTAGCACAGGTCTTGAGTCAAGAGTTACTATCATAGAAGCTAGCACAGGTCTTGAGTCAAGAGTTACTATCATAGAAGCTAGCACAGGTCTTGAGTCAAGAGTCACTATCATGGAAGCTACAATAGGTCTAGAGTTACTATCATAGAAGCTAGCACAGGTCTTGAGTCAAGAGTCACTATCATGGAAGCTACAATAGGTCTAGAGTTACTATCATAGAAGCTAGCACAGGTCTTGAGTCAAGAGTCACTATCATGGAAGCAACAATAGGTCTAGAGGTACTATCATAGAAGCTAGCACAGGTCTTGAGTCAAGAGTCACTATCATGGAAGCTACAATAGGTCTAGAGTTACTATCATAGAAGCTAGCACAAGTCTTGATTCAAGAGTCACTATCATGGAAGCTACAATAGGTCTAGAGTTACTATCATAGAAGCTAGCACAGGTCTTGAGTCAAGAGTCACTATCATGGAAGCTACAATAGGTCTAGAGTTACTATCATAGAAGCTAGTACAGGTCTTGAGTCAAGAGTCACTATCACAAGACGAGTGAGAAAGAATAAATGAGGTTCCATAATTCAAATGTGACTCTTTCCTTGAGATTGTAATCAATCACTACAACTACTTTATGATATAAGTGCTGAACACTTATATAAATAAGAGGACAGATCTCCCACAAGATGGAAGCCATAGTTCAAACAGCGCCCCAAGGAAGAATGAAAGTGAGATAACCACGACCAATAATGCGAGATGAACCGTCAGTAGAGGACTCACCTGAGGAGGGTTCTGCCAGTGTCCTGCTGGAGACTCTCCCACTGAGTAAAGGCGTCCCTCATGATCCCAGTGAGAGCTGCATCTCCGAAGTTTGCCTGACGGATGATGCGACTCTGGCCATGGCTGCTGCCCCGGCTGTGAGGCAACGGGAACTACACAGGAGGAAACAATAGTTTGCTGTATCAAGATGGTGAGGGAGGAGACAGGCGATGCTGGAAATAATTATATTCATAGAATAATAATATTCTGTCACAAGTTTAGTGTTGGAATAACTACACTATGGTGCGTAGCACTGATGGTGTTACACTATGGTGCGTAGCACTGATGGTGTTACACTATGGTGCGTAGCACTGATGGTGTTACACTATGGTGCGTAGCACTGATGGTGTTACACTATGGTGCGTAGCACTGATGGTGTTACACTATGGTGCGTAGCACTGATGGTGCACATGTGCAGCACGTGGTGTTACTATGGTGCGTAGCACTGATGGTGTTACACTATGGTGCGTAGCACTGATGGTGTTACACTATGGTGCGTAGCACTGATGGTGTTACACTATGGTGCGCGATGGTGTTACACTATGGTGCGTAGCACTGATGGTGTTACACTATGGTGCGTAGCACTGATGGTGTTACACTATGGTGCGTAGCACTGATGGTGTTACACTATGGTGCGTAGCACTGATGGTGTTACACTATGGTGCGTAGCACTGATGGTGTTACACTATGGTGCGTAGCACTGATGGTGTTACACTATGGTGCGTAGCACTGATGGTGTTACACTATGGTGCGTAGCACTGATGGTGTTACACTATGGTGCGTAGCACTGATGGTGTTACACTATGGTGCGTAGCACTGATGGTGTTACACTATGGTGCGTAGCACTGATGGTGTTACACTATGGTGCGTAGCACTGATGGTGTTACACTATGGTGCGTAGCACTGATGGTGTTACACTATGGTGCGTAGCACTGATGTGTTACACTATGGTGCGTAGCACTGATGGTGTTACTATGGTGCGTAGCACTGATGGTGTTACACTATGGTGCGTAGCACTGATGGTGTTACACTATGGTGCGTAGCACTGATGGTGTTACACTATGGTGCGTAGCACTGATGGTGTTACACTATGGTGCGTAGCACTGATGGTGTTACACTATGGTGCGTAGACTGATGGTGTTACACTATGGTGCGTAGACTGATGGTGTTACACATGGTGCGTAGCACTGATGGTGTTACACTATGGTGCGTAGGACTGATGGTGTTACACTATGGTGCGTAGCACTGATGGTGTTACACTATGGTGCGTAGCACTGATGGTGTTACACTATGGTGCGTAGCACTGATGGTGTTACACTATGGTGCGTAGCACTGATGGTGTTCACTATGGTGCGTAGCACTGATGGTGTTACACTATGGTGCGTAGCACTGATGGTGTTACACTATGGTGCGTAGCACTGATGGTGTTACACTATGGTGCGTAGCACTGATGGTGTTACACTTGGTGCGTAGCACTGATGGTGTTACACTATGGTGCGTAGCACTGATGGTGTTACACTATGGTGCGTAGCACTGATGGTGTTACACTATGGTGCGTAGCACTGATGGTGTTACACTGTGGTGCGTAGCACTGATGGTGTTACACTATGGTGCGTAGCACTGATGGTGTTACACTATGGTGCGTAGCACTGATGGTGTTACACTATGGTGCGTAGCACTGATGGTGTTACACTATGGTGCGTAGCACTGATGGTGTTACACTATGGTGCGTAGCACTGATGGTGTTACACTATGGTGCGTAGCACTGATGGTGTTACACTATGGTGCGTAGCACTGATGGTGTTACACTATGGTGCGTAGCACTGATGGTGTTACACTATGGTGCGTAGCACTGATGGTGTTACACTATGGTGCGTAGCACTGATGGTGTTACACTATGGTGCGTAGCACTGATGGTGTTACACTATGGTGCGTAGCACTGATGGTGTTACACTATGGTGCGTAGCACTGATGGTGTTACACTATGGTGCGTAGCACTGATGGTGTTACACTATGGTGCGTAGCACTGATGGTGTTACACTATGGTGCGTAGCACTGATGGTGTTACACTATGGTGCGTAGCACTGATGGTGTTACACTATGGTGCGTAGCACTGATGGTGTTACACTATGGTGCGTAGCACTGATGGTGTTACACTATGGTGCGTAGCACTGATGGTGTTACACTATGGTGCGTAGCACTGATGGTGTTACACTATGGTGCGTAGCACTGATGGTGTTACACTATGGTGCGTAGCACTGATGGTGTTACACTATGGTGCGTAGCACTGATGGTGTTACACTATGGTGCGTAGCACTGATGGTGTTACACTATGGTGCGTAGCACTGATGGTGTTACACTATGGTGCGTAGCACTGATGGTGTTACACTATGGTGCGTAGCACTGATGGTGTTACACTATGGTGCGTAGCACTGATGGTGTTACACTATGGTGCGTAGCACTGATGGTGTTACACTATGGTGCGTAGCACTGATGGTGTTACATGGTGCGTAGCCTGATGGTGTTACACATGGTGCGTAGCACTGATGGTGTTACACTATGGTGCGTAGCACTGATGGTGTTACACTATGGTGCGTAGCACTGATGGTGTTACACTATGGTGCGTAGCACTGATGGTGTTACACTATGGTGCGTAGCACTGATGGTGTTACACTATGGTGCGTAGCACTGATGGTGTTACACTATGGTGCGTAGCACTGATGGTGTTACACTATGGTGCGTAGCACTGATGGTGTTACCTGGTGCGTACTGGTTGTTCACTGGTGGTTCACTGATGGTGTCTAGTGGTGTTCTATGGTGCGTAGCACGATGGTGTTACACTGGACTATGGTGCGTAGCACTGATGGTGTTACACTATATGCGTAGCACTGATGGTGTTACACTATGGTGCGTAGCACTGATGGTGTTACACTATGGTGCGTAGCACTGATGGTGTTACACTATGGTGCGTAGCACTGATGGTGTTACACTATGGTGAGTAGCACTGATGGTGTTACACTATGGTGCGTAGCACTGATGGTGTTACACTATGGTGCGTAGCACTGATGGTGTTACACTATGGTGCGTAGCACTGATGGTGTTACACTATGGTGCGTAGCACTGATGGTGTTACACTATGGTGCATAGCACTGATGGTGTTACACTATGGTGCGTAGCACTGATGGTGTTACACTATGGTGGGTAGCACTGATAGTGTTACGCTGTGGTGCGTAGCACTGATGGTGGTACACTATGGTGCGTAGCACTGATGGTGCTACACTATGGTGCGTAGCACTCATAGTGTAACACTATGGTGCGTAGCACTCATAGTGTAACACTATAATGCGTAGCACTGATGGTGTTACACTATGGTGCGTAGCACTGATGGTGTTACACCATGGTGCGTAGCACTGATGGTGTTACACCATGGTGCGTAGCACTGATAGTGTAACACTATGGTGCGTAGCACTCAAGTGTAACACTATGGTGCGTAGCACTGATGGTGTTACTCTATGGTGCGTAGCACTGATAGTGTTATGCTTTGGTGCGTAGCACTGATGGTGTTACACTATGGTGCGTAGCACTGATGGTGTTTCATTATGGTGCGTAGCACTGATGGTGTTACACTATGGTGCCTAGCACTGATGGTGTTACATTATGGTGCGTAGCACCATATTGTAAAACCAGACGAGGTGTTGTAACACCAGACGAGGTATGATAATGCTCAATGAGCATTATCATACCTCGTCTTAAACCTATGTATGGTTCCTGCCTCCACTACCTCACTTACCAGACTATTCCACTTCCTGACAACTCTGTGACTGAAGAAATACTTCCTAACATCCCTTTGACTCATCTGAGTCTTCAACCTCCAATTGTGACCCCTTGTTTCTGTGTCCCTTCTCTGGAACATCCTGTCCCTGTCTACCTTGTCGATTCCCCGCAGTATTTTGTATGTCGTTATCATGTCTCCAGTAACCCTCCTGTCCTCCAGTATCAGGCCGATTTCCCTTAATCTTCCTTCGTAGGGCATTTCCCTTAGCTCTGGAACTAGCCTTGTTGCAAACCTGCTGCTACTGTTGCTACACCTGCTGCTAATGTTGCTACACCTGCTGCTAATGTTGCTACACCTGTTGCTACTGTTGCTACACCTGCTGCTACTGTTGCTACACCTGCTGCTAATGTTGCTACACCTGCTGCTACTGTTGCTACACCTGCTGCTACTGTTGCTACACCTGCTGCTAATGTTGCTACACCTGCTGCTACTGTTGCTACACCTGCTGCTAATGTTGCTACACCTGCTGCTACTGTTGCTACACCTGCTGCTAATGTTGGTACACCTGCTGCTACTGTTGCTACACCTGCTGCTACTGTTGCTACACCTGCTGCTACTGTTGCTACACCTGCTGCTACTGTTGCTACACCTGCTGCTACTGTTGCTACACCTGCTGCTACTGTTGCTACACCTGCTACTACTGTTGCTACACCTGCTGCTACTGTTGTTACACCTGCTGCTACTGTTGCTACACCTGCTGCTACTGTTGCTACACCTGCTGCTACTTTTGCTACACCTGCTGCTACACCTGCTGCCACTGTTGCTACACCTGCTGCTACTGTTGCTACACTTGCTGCCACTGTTGCTACACCTGCTGCTACTGTTGCTACACCTGTTGCCACTGTTGCTACACCTGCTGCTACTGTTGCTACACCTGCTTCTACTGTTGCTAAACCTGCTGCTACTGTTGCTACACCTGTTGCTACTGTTGCTACACCTGCTGCTACTGTTGCTACACCTGCTGCTACTGTTGCTACACCTGCTGCCACTGTTGCTACACCTGCTGCTACTGTTGCTACACCTGTTGCTACTTTTGCAACACCTGCTGCTACTGTTGCTACACCTGCTGCTACTGTTACTACACCTGTTGCTACTGTTGCTACACCTGCTGCTACTGTTGCTACACCTGCTGCTACTGTTGCTACACCTGCTGATACTGTTACTACATCTGCTGCTACTGTTGCTACACCTGCTGCCACTGTTGCTACACCTGCTGCTACTGTTGCTACACCTGCTGCCACTGTTGCTATACCTGCTGCTACTGTTGCTACACCTGCTGCTACTGTTGCTACACCTGCTGCTACTGTTGCTACACCTGGTGACACTGTTGCTACACCTGCTGCTACTGTTACTACACCTGCTGCTACTGTTACTACACCTGTTGCTACTGTTGCTACACCTGCTGCTACTGTTGCTACACCTGCTGCTACTGTTGCTACACCTGCTGACACTGTTACTACATCTGCTGCTACTGTTGCTACACCTGCTGCCACTGTTGCTACACCTGCTGCTACTGTTGCTACACCTGCTGCTACTGTTGCTACACCTGCTGCTACTGTTGCTACACCTGCTGCCACTGTTGCTATACCTGCTGCTACTGTTGCTACACCTGCTGCTACTGTTGCTACACCTGCTGCTACTGTTGCTACACCTGGTGACACTGTTGCTACACCTGCTGCTACTGTTACTACACCTGCTGCTACTGTTGCTACACCTGCTGCAACTGTTACTACATATGCTGCTACTGTTGCTACACCTGCTGCTACTGTTGTTACACCTGCTGCTACTGTTGCTACATTTGCTGCCACTGTTACTACACCTGCTGCTACTGTTACTACACCTGGTGCCACTTTTGCTGCACCTGCTGCTACTGTTACTACACCTGCTGCTACTGCTACTACACCTGTTGCTACTATTGCTACACCTGCTACTACTGTTGCTACACCTGCTGCTACTGTTGCTACACCTGCTGTTACTGTTTCTACACCTGCTGCCACTATTGTTACACCTGCGGCCACTGTTACTAAATCTGCTGCCACTGTTACTACATCTGCTGCAACTGTTGCTACACCTGCTGCTACTGTTGCTACATCTGCTGCTACTGTTACTACATCTGCTGCCACTGTTGCTACACTTGCTGCCACTGTTGCTATACCTGCTGCTACTGTTGCTACACCTGCTGCTACTGTTGCTACACCTGCTGCTACTGTTGCTACACCTGGTGACACTGTTGCTACACCTGCTGCTACACCTGCTGCTACTGTTGCTACACCTGCTGCCACTGTTACTACATCTGCTGCTACTGTTGCTACACCTGCTGCTACTGTTACTACACCTGTTGCCACTTTTGCTGCACCTGCTGCTACTGTTACTACACCTGCTGCTACTGTTGCTACACCTGCTGCTACTGTTGCAACACCTGCTGCTACTGTTGCTACACCTGCTGACACTGTTACTACATCTGCTGCTACTGTTGCTACACCTGCTGCCACTGTTGCTACACCTGCTGCTACTGTTGCTACACCTGCTGCTACTGTTGCTACACCTGCTGCTACTGTTGCTACACCTGCTGCCACTGTTGCTATACCTGCTGCTACTGTTGCTACACCTGCTGCTACTGTTGCTACACCTGCTGCTACTGTTGCTACACCTGGTGACACTGTTGCTACACCTGCTGCTACTGTTACTACACCTGCTGCTACTGTTGCTACACCTGCTGCCACTGTTACTACATATGCTGCTACTGTTGCTACACCTGCTGCTACTGTTGTTACACCTGCTGCTACTGTTGCTACATTTGCTGCCACTGTTACTACACCTGCTGCTACTGTTACTACACCTGGTGCCACTTTTGCTGCACCTGCTGCTACTGTTACTACACCTGCTGCTACTGCTACTACACCTGTTGCTACTATTGCTACACCTGCTGCTACTGTTGCTACACCTGCTGCTACTGTTGCTAAACCTGCTGCCACTGTTTCTACACCTTCTGCCACTGTTGTTACACCTGCTGCCACTGTTACTAAATCTGCTGCCACTGTTACTACATCTGTTGCTACTGTTGCTACACCTGCTGCTACTGTTGCTACATCTGCTGCTACTGTTACTACATCTGCTGCCACTGTTGCTACATCTGCTGCTACTGTTACTACACCTGCTGCTACTTTTGCTACACCTGCTGCCACGGTTACTACACCTGCTGCCACTGTTACTACATCTGCTGCCACTGTTACTACATCTGCTGCTACTGTTGCTATACCCGTTGCTACACTACCACTTAACCTGGACACACTACCACCGTTGCTGGCCACACTACCACCATACCTGGCCACACTACCACCATACATGGCCACACTAACCTGGTCCAGGAGTATGGTCTTGCGGCCAGCACGGGCCACGTGAAGAGCCGTCCAGCTGCCGATGATGCCAGCACCAACTACCACAACATCAGTTTCCAGAACTGTTGGGAAAACACATTCTTGGGTCAGTATGTTTCATATACATGTCTCAGTGTGTTTCATATACATGTCTCAGTGTGTTGCAACTACATGTCTCAGTGTGTTGCAACTACATGTCTCAGTGTGTTGCAACTACATGTCTCAGTGTGTTGCAACTGGTGCAAGAACTGCACCTGAAAGCTAATTAGCGTATCGGTCTGTTCTGTACCTTTGTCCTCACTTTACTCTGCAGATACTTGACTTCTGGTCAGTGTTCATCATCACTTGATGTCTAGTAAAGATCTAAGATGAACCGAAGCATCGTCAGATGTTCATTGAGAAGTTTAATTCAATCTTTACAGCAGTTCATATTTTCTTGATATTAGTGAATACATGAATCGTTGTTTTAATAACCCAGGAGACAGGAGGTAAACAGGAGGGCTACTGAACCCCGGGTTCTGACTACTGAACCCGGGTTCTGACTACTGAACCCCGGGTTCTGACTACTGACCCCGGGTTCTGACTACTGACCCCGGGTTCTGACTACTGACCCCGGGTTCTGACTACTGACCCCGGGTTCTGACTACTGAACCCCGGGTTCTGATTACTGACCCCGGGTTCTGACTACTGAACCCCGGGTTCTGACTACTGACCCCGGGTTCTGACTACTGAACCCCGGGTTCTGACTACTGACCCCGGGTTCTGACTACTGAACCCCGGGTTCTGACTACTGACCCCGGGTTCTGACTACTGAACCCGGGTTCTGACTACTGACCCCGGGTTCTGACTACTGAACCCGGGTTCTGACTACTGAACCCGGGTTCTGACTACTGAACCCCGGGTTCTGACTACTGACCCCGGGTTCTGACTACTGACCCCGGGTTCTGACTACTGACCCCGGGTTCTGACTACTGAACCCCGGGTTCTGACTACTGACCCCGGGTTCTGACTACTGAACCCCGGGTTCTGACTACTGACCCCGGGTTCTGACTACTGACCCTGGGTTCTGACTACTGACCCCAGGTTCTGACTACTGAACCCCGGGTTCTGACTACTGAACCCCGGGTTCTGACACAATCACGAGTTCGTATCCTTTTCATGAAAGACGGGACTGAAACCCTACATAGCTTGCATTAACTGAGTCAGAGGGAGGGTGTGTAAGTTAGACTGCAATAGCTGTGTCAGAGGGAGGGTGTTATATATTAGCTGGCATTAGCTGTGTAAGGAAGAGGGTGTATCAGTTAGCTTGCATGGTTGTGTGTGCTCCTGAAGTGTCTGGTTAACACACCACATTACTTGTAGCGGGGTTGTTAGCGCACTCACCTCACTAGCACGTTGAGAAACAACACAGTAAGTGTCAGGGGCCCAAGACTGTTCAACTGCCTCCCAGCGTACATAAGAGGGATTACCAATAGACCCCCTGGCTGTTTTCAAGCAGGCACTGGACAGGCACCTAAAGTCGGTATCTAACCAGCCGGGCTGTGGTTCGTAGGTTGGACTGCATACGGCCAGCAGTAACAGCCTGGTTGATCAGGCTCTGATCCAGCATGAGGCCTGGTCACGGACCGGGCCGCAGGGGCGTTGACCCCTGGAACTCTCTCCAGGTATACTCCAGCGTGCCTAGCATGCCTGGTCATGCTAAGCATTTCGGGCAGACTTAATACTAGTTTTTATCTATATTACAAAAAACTTATGAATACAGATTTCAAATTATTAAATAAATTTACAATAGTGAGGTAGTTCAGAATATTTAGATTGTAAAATTAGTAGCAAGAATGGTTTTGTCTTGGCATGTTACATAGTTTCTATTAAAGCTCCTATATTGGAGTATATCAGGCAAACTTAAGACTAGTTTGAGATTTATTAGACAATAACTATATTCGGGATTTTTTGTGTACTGTCCTTTGGGTCAGTGTTGGTGTAGATGAGGAGGATGTGTGTGTGTGTGTGTGTGTGTGTGTGTGTGTGTGTGTGTTTAGGTGATGGTGGGGTGTGTTAGTGAGATAAGATGTTGTTTGATGATAGTGTTGAAAATGGTGGGTGAGTCTGCAGTTTTGGAGTTTTCAGGTAGGGAGTTCCAGATTTTAGGCCCTTTAATGTACATTGAACGTTTGTATAGATTTAGCCGGACACGGGGAATGTCATAGAGATTTTTGTGTCTGGTATTGTGTCTATGGGTCCTGTCACAACTATCAAGAAAACGTTTTAGGTCAGGGTTAATATTAGAATTTATGGTTCTGTACATGTAGGTTGC
The DNA here is from genome assembly GCA_009830355.1 of Cherax destructor. Lineage (NCBI taxonomy): Eukaryota > Metazoa > Arthropoda > Malacostraca > Decapoda > Parastacidae > Cherax > Cherax destructor. The sequence goes on along the minus strand of WNWK01006731.1, from coordinate 55,956 downwards.
ACAGTAGTAAGTGTGGATGTTCTGAACAGTTAGTAAATTTAGGTATTTGACGAGTGGGGGGGGGGGTGTTGCCTGGGATTGGATTGCGTGATAATTCTTACTGCGGCTTTTTGTTGAGTTAATATTGGTTTTAGGTAAGTTGTTGCTGTTGATCCCCAAACACATATGGCATAGGTGAGGTAGGGATAGATGAGTGAATAGTATAGTGTGAGTAGGACTGATTGTGGTACATAGTAACGTATCTTAGAGAGGATCCCAACCGTTTTTGATACTTTTTTTGCTATGTGGTTGATATGGGTGCTGAAATTCAGCACCCATAGGAGTGTTGTCAATCATTATGTTCAGTTGTGCAACACCTGTTCTGTTACCAAACATAATGTAGAAGGTTTTGTCAGTGTTAAGTGTAAGTTTGATGGCTGTCATCCAGGTTGATATTTTTAGTAGCTCTTCATTAACAATGGTGTTGAGTGAGGCAAGATATGGGTGGGAGATGACATAAGTCGTATCATCAGCAAAGAGAAACAGTTTCAGGTGTTGGGATACGTTGGGAAGATCATTGATGTATAGGAAGAAGAGCAGGGGACCAAGGACACTTGCACATGAAAGACAACTGACATGACACAACTTTCCTTGTATGAATCTTAGTCGTGGCTTAGTCTCTGTAGATGCCTTCCTTTCCCATTACATTATTAAATGCTCCAAACTTCAGAACACCCGCGACTTAACCTGATTCTTTTTTTCCTTCTCCATCTTCCCCTTTCCTCTTTCTTCTTTCTCCTTTGGGTTTTTGCCTTGTATTTGTCCTTTATTATTATTTTCCCCCCTCTGTGGACCCCTAGCTCCCTTGTGGGCCCCTAGCTCCCTTGTGGGCCCCTAGCTCCCTTGCAGTGCTCCTCTTAGTATATGACTGACTCCACTACTACTACTTCCACTACTATTATTACTCTTCCACCACTACCTCTCTTGTTCCCGTCCCTGTCTGCTGGCCTATATATACTCCCTCCTTCTCTCTTCTTAGTTTGACTTTGTAAATGATAACGCAGCAGCAAGTGCACTTGTCAGTAATGGTTTTAATGACTGGCCGAACATTCACACAAGACTAGCTGAGCACGAGAACTCCAGAAAACATTTGCAAGTTATGTTCAGTTGCTGTGAACTGCACCAAAGATTATCTGCTGAAAAAACTCTTGATGAAGTGGCAGAAAAACTAACCAGACAAGAAGCATAACTTTCTCTTAATAAAAGGCAATAATAATATGACTCATTTATAGTTTATGAATGTTAAGTGATTTTTAGAAGTCCAAAAAAGATCATTTGTTTTCAACACTGCACTTAAATTCTAATTTTTTTTCTGAACAAAAATAAATTAATATTTTTAATAAATCGGTCGATCACCATGCCCAGCCCTTCTAGGGCAGGGTAGGTGCCAAGGCTGGAGCTTGCTACCATCTGCGGCTCGCAAGCCTGCCCTTCCCGTCAGCCTCCTTGGGGCGGGGAAGGTGGCAGACCAGAGGGGCCTAGCAACTATCTACCTATCTGCCTCGTGCTTGTGGGCGAATATGGCTAGGCCTGGGACCAGATGGTCCCACCGCTGAGGGGTACCCCCTCCCATGGGAGACTTCGGTCTCTGCTACTCCCACGCCAGGGAGCCGGAGCCGGGTCGCCATCTGGTAAAGACCCGGGCCGGGAGAATTCCCGGTGAAACAACACCTTTAATAAATCATTTCACAGCCACTAAAGCAAGTGGTATTGTCCCTATGTACTTTTCAGAGCATTTCCCAGCTCAGCTCTCATAGAAGGAGGGTGTCTCTGAGTTGGTCTCTAGCAGCAACTTGTGGAACTACTTTATTTTCACAAGATGGCTGAGCGTAGCAGGAGAAAGGTAAACATGGTCTGCATCGAGGTTGTGACAGGCGCCATATATCCCAGCAATGTTGATATCCTACTGCCAGCCATAATCCGAGATACTTATGGGGTACAGAATGAAGAATTATATGGGATATCTCTAAATGGTGTGTCCTGGATTTTTGTGAAGCTCTTGTCTACTAGTGTCTACGACCGTGTTGTGGAGAGGTACCAGGATCGACGTATGGAGGTCACACCGACTGTGGATGTGGTCTTAAAGGATGTCTAGAGGTATTACTCATGGGTACAAATTCATAATGTATCCTTTGAGGCTGGAGAACATGACATCAGGGATGCCTTCGAGAAGTATGGAGTAATACATGAAGCTTCAGTAGTGTGATGGACACAGGGTCTTTACGCCGGATTTCCGGAAGGATCATACAGGCTTAAAATGACCTTGAGGACCCAAATCCCCTTGTATGTTGTTATGGAAGAGTGCCGGACAGAGGTATACGTTACCTATGCCAGACAGGTATGTACGTGTTGCATATGCGGCTCAACCAGGCATATGGCGATGAATTGCAGTCATCGGAAAAATCAACAGTCCTATCGATGAACTGTCAACGAGAGGAAGGGCGAAGATATGGAAAGGATGCGAGAGGAAGTGGGCGTGGTGCCTTCGGCCAAGTGGAGCAAAGAAGTGGAGAATGATGAGGACTGTGCCTATACTCTGCCCACAGACATGGAGGGGCACGGCGATGCTGTACGTAAGGAGATCCCTGGACCAATGGATATGAGATTGTGTATAAATGATCCATTGTTAGAGGATCTCCAGAAATTACTGGATAGTCCTTTGGATGCATTGTCACCCCAAAATGAGGAGTGTATGGGTGACGTGGAGATGGGTGAAATGGAGCAGGTTAGGGGTAGATTCGTCAAAAAAAAATAGTGGAGCAGGTGAGCTCAGTGGTGAGTGATTTTGGACAGAGTGTGATTAGGGTTGTGAGGGAGGCAACCCCGTCTGTGGGGGTTGTGAGTGTTGAGGTTCATCGTTCTCAGAATGATGATGGTATGGACACATCTGAAACCTCATGGAAAAGGACCAGCGGTTCTGAAGGGGACGATGTTCTTACTCCTGCCCAAAGGGCAAAGAAGACATGGGTTGAGGTGGCTAGGGGTGGGAAGGGGGGGAGTAGGAGTAGGGAAACGTGTCAGGAAGGTAAAAAGCATATTGACAGGATGAGTGATAAGGCCAGTGATAAGAGTGATACAAGTGATAAAAGTGTTAAGGTCGGGATTGTTCAAATTAATGTACAGAAATTGCAGAGACACAGAGGAAAGCCCCCAATGCAGCCTTCAAGTGCCTTACGATGAACACTAATGGCCTCAAAACTGAGGTCAAATGGAGATGGGTAGAAGTTACGTTAAAGCGAATGAGAGTTGATTTAGTTTTTATTCAGGAGCATAATTACCGGTGTGGGTATGACTTACATTTGCATGGATATCAGGTGTTTGCTGGGAGCTCGGAAAATTTCAAGGGAGAGGTTGCTATTGGAATCAGAGGATCCAGCCCTTTTCGCCTATTGACATGGGAAGAGGGGGGAGGGGGGCGCATCGTGAGGGTCGAAGGGTTTTGGAGTGTAGTCAAGGTGTGTTTTGCAGGAGTTTATATGCCTGCAGTAGCCTGTAGACAGGTGAAGGAGGGCTTCATAAGTGAACATTTGGTTTATTATATGCTTGGCCTGCCTATGCTAACTGTAGTGGGCGGGGACTGGAGTTGTGTGATTCGGAGGAAGGATGTTGATCCCCGGGGTCCTGGCTGTGTGTTAGGAATACTGGGGGATGTGTTGGGAGCGGTGGGTATGGTGGATGTGATGCAGGGTGATGGATGGAAGGTTAAGCATATCTTCGTGCGACAGAATATATGTGACCAGGGCAGTGAATGTTGTACGTGTGCAAAGCATGGATGTTAATATTTCTGATCATAGGGGTGTACTAGTCGATTTAGAGTGGCAGGGTGTTGTACGAACATATCCGAGCTACTGGAAAATGAATGTCAGGCTTCTGTATGGTGATGATAGTGGTGCGAGATTTGTGGAATGGTGGGATGCATTGTGGAGGGATGGGAAGAGAGAGGTTGATATCACTCGATGGTGGTATAGACAGGCAAAACAGGGAATTCAAGATTATTTTAGGAGAGAGGCAAGGATTGATGGTCAGTTAAGGTTTGGGTTGCAACGCTATTTGGAAGATCAATTATGAATGTATAATGAGGGGGGGCGGGGAACCACCAGGCGGAAGTGGTGGGAGTGAAAGAGCAGTTGAGAGAAGTACAGAATGAAAGGTTTTATTCGCTTAGGATCAGGGGGGTAGAGGACGTTCTATGGGGTAATAGACCATCTGTGACTATTTTGCATAAATTCCAGAAGCGGCAGAATGATATGACAATGATGTCGCTTAGAGTGCATGAAGATTTGGGGGATTATAAATTGGAGCAGATTCTTAGATCGACTGAAAGTATTAGTTGCTATGCTGATAGGTGGTTTGAAGGGTATTTGTCTGGTAGTGAGGGTAATGAGGAGGCTCGGGAGGCGGTTTTAGAGGGTATAAGGAACAGTATAAGAGAGGAGGATAGGCAACGTATGGATGATGTGATAACTGAGGAGGAGGTTTGGGAGGCCATTCAGGGAATGCAAATAAGGAAAGCACCGGGTATTGATGGGATCCCCAGTGATTTTTACATTTGGCATTGGAACGTCATGAGAGAATGCCTTACGGAGGTGTTTAATTGGATGAAAATGGAGGGAAATATGGGGGGAGATCAGAATATAGGGGTTATGGTGTTAGTGCCCAAGGGAGGGGATGAGGCTACTGTTAAGAATTATCGTGCAATTATAAGATCTCTGTGTGCATATTAGCAAATAGAATAAAAAGGGTCTTAGGGGAAGTAATAGAGTTGGGTCAATGTGGGATTCCAGGTAGATGTATGAGGACGAGTCATACTAGGATCAGGGAATTTATTGAGAATGTGGCGGGGGGAGGTGTTTTAGAGGTCGATTGGAAAGGTGCATATGATAGTGTGGACAGAGGTATGCTAATGAGAGTTATGGAGAGGCAGGGTTTTAGTGAGGGGATTATTAGGTGGGTTGCAACTTTGTATAGGGGTGTGTGTGTGTGTGTGTGTTCAGGTGAATGGTAAGATTGGTGGGGAGGTGAATATGGGACAGGGGTTGTGACAGGGTTGTCCCTTGTCAAATCCTGTTGTGTGTGTGCAGGACCCATTTTACAGGCTGAGGGGGGGAGGGAGTCAGGGAGGGGGATAGGGGGTGCAGTTGTGAGATGGGGATAATAGGTTATGTGGATGATACCATAATCCTTGTAGGAAGTGGGGAGGGGCTGGGAAATGTAGGTACAATAATAGGCGTGTTTGTTAGTGCAACTGGATTGTGTGTAAATAGAGCGAAGTCCAAATTGCTGGAGGTGGGGTCCTTGGTAGGAGGGGCCTTGGGGGTGGAGTATGGATGGATGGTAGTAGATACTTTAAAGATATGCGGTGTGGTATACTGTGTTAATCTGAGACAAGCGAGATAAATGAAAACAGAGGAAGTTGTGGGGGAGGCGATGAGAAGGATGCATGGTTGGAAGCCTGGAGATGTCATGCTCTAGCAAAGGGTCTTGGTTGTAAACTCATTGATATACAGTAAATTGTGGCATGTGGCTGTTGTGTATCCGTTGGTGGAGAAGGAGTTGCTTATGCTGCAAAAAAGAGTCATTAGGTATATCTGGGGATATGGCAAGCATTGGTTATCCAAGGAGGTGGTGATGGCGCTGCAGCGTGCAGGTGGCATGGAGTTATTGCCATTACAAAGCTTGATAATGGGTATTTATGTAAAGCAAAGGTATATTGGGGAGGCTGGGGTGGGTGATAGAAGGGTCAGGATGGTTATAAAAGAAGTACACAGGTGGTGGAGTGGAAAGGAGTTGCAGTTGTGTGAGGATATGTTGCGAGTGCTGATGACTGTGAGGGACTGTCTAGGGTAAAGGTGGGATGCTTGGTAAGGGCAGGGAGAGGGGGAGGGAGGGGTTGAGACCCAGTGATGGGGGAGGCAGTGTTCCCTATGTATGACTGGGGAGTGTTTGTACTAGTTTTGTTAAGTTGCGCTTGTCATCACAGGTAAGGGTCACGGTGTATAGATTTTTACATGGGATACTAGCATCAAGGATTGCACTGTTTAATATGGGGTTAATAGAAGAGGGGACGTGTGAGGGGTGTGGAGGTAGGGATACCGCATATCATGCAGTTTACTTTTGTGAGGAGCTGAGTCATTTGAGGTTATGGTTTAGTAAGGTGATTCGCATGATGGGGGGGGGGGATTGATGACTTTGCGTGTTTTGAGTCTTGATATAGGGGGCGTCCGCAGTGATGTGAGGAGAGCAATACCGTATCTGGTTGCTGATTATATACATACGGCCTGGTCCATGCGAGGGGTAAGGGGAGATATCAGGATCAGGGCCTTGGCAGCGAGCTTTTACAGAACAGCGAAACAAAATAGTGAGATATATGGGAGGGCGTGGGTAAAGGAGTTCCCTGAGGTGTACAGGGACATGACAGTGGAGAAATTATTGGGGTTGCGGTAATGGTAAGGGCTGGATCCTCATAGTGATAGGGAATTAGAGTACAATGTGTTTTGTGGGTTGAGGTTGGCGAATGTTGGTTGGGCGGATAAAACTTGGTTGGGTTGGCAGGTGGTTGTGCATGAGTGGGGTTGGAAGGGTTTAGGATGACGGATGACGATAAAACTGTACTCATGATGGGAAGGTTATGTGTGGGTATGCGTGTGAATGAGGGGGGATGGGGGTTATGTCAGGGGAAACGCATCGGGGCTTGTCTTTGAGGATCAGAGTAGAATTTTTTGGCCTTAGTCTGTACTTTAATTGTTGATATAGATACGTGTTTAAAGGCTTTTGATGGTTCATATTGTGATTTTTCGATTGTCATGCTGTAGGTTTATGTTGTAGATATCCGAGGCAAAATTTATTCATGTCCTTAAGATACAACTTGATGTCAAAGAAAGTTGGTTATGCTGTTTTGATGTTATGGAATGGGTTATGTTCTTGCAATATGTTTTTTGAAGTGGTTCTATGTATTATTGAGTATTTCTATACTATGTGTGTATTATTTAACTCCTCTGTATAGTAATGGTATGTTTAGTCTCCTTTGTGCCTGATTAATTCATAGTAGCTTGCTGCTGTTGGTGAGATATATCCATGGTCACTTGGATGTCATTCACAGTATAAATTTTGTATTCACTAGTCCCTTGGTGATATACTGCTAGTTATGGCAACCTTGAGACTCAAATTTTTCATATGTAAACGTACTGTAAATATGGTTTAATCACAATATAAAGTTCCAAAAATTTTGTGCTTTCGAGTAATATCACTATATTACGATAATATATGAAATATGTTTTTCCATATATTTTGTCAGTTGGGATATATTTTTGATGATGTGCATATACTTTGTATGTAATAATTGGGTTATTTTCCAGGGGGGGGCGTCATTGGTGTGAAATATTCTTATCCACTGAGGATGGATCAATGTTACATTGGGATATATGATGGATCACATTAACATGGGTGGTCAGGGAATTTGTCTCGAATTGTGTGTTTGAATTATATTAATATACGTAACAGTTTCAGGAAAAAAAGGAGGGGGGTCTCTCAGTAGGTAATTTGTTTACCATGTCATCGTATGTTGTATTTTTAGGATGATGGTCCATTGTTTATGTGTATTTCCGTGGTAAATCATTGGTACCTACATAGTATGTTGAAGTGTTGCGTTACATGGTGTAATACCTGGAGTTTACCTGGAGAGAATTCCAGGGGTCAACGCCCCCGCGGCCCGGTCTGTGACCAGGCCTCATGTTGGACCAGAGCCTGATCAACCAGGCTGTTACTGCTGGCCGCACGCAGTCCAACGTACGAACCACAGCCCGGCTGCTCAGGTACCGACTTGAGGTGCCTGTCCAGTGCCTGCTTGAAGACAGCCAGGGGCTTGTTGGTAATCCCCCTGATGTATGCTGGGAGGCAGTTGAACAATCTTGGGCCCCTCACACTTACTGTGTTGTCCCTCAACATGCTAGTGGCACCCCTGCTCTTCATTGGGGGGATGTTACATCGCCTGCCGAGTCTTTTGCTTTCGTAGGGAGTGATTTTCGTGTGCAAGTTTGGTACTAATCCCTCGAGAATTTTCCATGTGTATATAATAATGTATCTCTCCTGCCTGCATTCTAGAGAGTACAGGTTTAGGAACTTCAAGCGTTCCCAGTAATTGAGGTGGTTTATCGCATTTATGCGTGCCGTGAAGGTTCTCTGCACATTTTCAAGGTCAGCAATTTCACCCGCCATGAAAGGTGCAGTTAGTGTGCAGCAATATTCCAGCCTATATAGAACAAGCGATCTGTAAAGTGTCAACATGGGCTTAGCCTCCCTGGTTTTGAAGGTTCTCATTATCCATCCTGTCATTTTTCTAGCAGATGCAATTGCTACGGTGTTATGGTCCTTGAAGGTGAGATCCTCTGACATGATCACTTCCAGGTCTTTGACATTAGTTTTTCGCTCTATTGTGTGGTTGGAATTAGTTTTGTACTCCGATGAGATTTTAATTTCTTCACTTTTTCCGTATCTGAGTAATTGAAATTTCTCATCATTGAACTTCATATTGTTTTCTGCAGCCCATTTAAAGATTTGCTTTATGTCTGCTTGGAGTCTTGCAGTGTCTTCAACGGTGGACACTCATACAGATTCGGGTGTCATCTGCAAAGGAAGACACAACACTGTGGCTTATATCCCTGTCTATGTCCGATATGAGGATGAGGAACAGGATGGGAGCGAGTACTGTGTCTTGTGGAACAGAGCTTTTCACTGTAGCCGCCTCAGACTTTACTATGTTTGCTACTACTCTTTGTGTTCTACTTGTTAGTAAATTATAGATCCATCTACCAACTTTTCCTGTTATTCCTTTATCACGCATTTTGTGTGCTATTACACCATGGTCACACTTGTCAAAGGCTTTTGCAAATTCTGTGTATATAACATCTGCATTCTGTTTGTCTTCTAGAGCATCCAGGACCTTGTCGTAGTGGTCCAGTAGTTGGGACAGACAGGAGCGGCCTGCTCTAAACCCATGCTGCCCTGGGTTGTGCAATTGATGGGTATCAAGATGAGTGGCGATCTTGCTTCTTAGAACCCTTTCAAAGATTTTTTATGATATGGGACGTTAGAGCTATTGGTCTGTAGTTCTTTGCTATTGATTTACTGCCCCCTTTGTGGAGTGGGGCTATGTCTGTTGTTTTTAGTAGCTGCGGGACGACCCCAGTGTCCATGCTCCCTCTCCATAGGATGTTAAAAGCACGTGATAGAGGCTTCTTGCAGTTCTTGATGAACACGGAGTTCCATGAGTCTGGGCCTGGAGCGGAGTGCATAGGCATGTCATTTATTGCCTTTTCGAAGTCATTTGGCGTCGTGGTGATGTCAGATAGGCATGTGTCTGTCAAGTTCTGTGGCACTCTCATAAAAAAATCATTTAGGTCTTCGATTTTCAGTCTGGTTAGCGGCTCGCTAAAAACTGAGTCATACTGGGACTTAAGTAACTCACTCATTTCCTTGCTGTCATCTGTGTAGGACCTATCCCGTTTAAGTAGGGGCCCAATACTGGATGTTGTACTCGACTTTGATTTTGCATAAGAAAAGAAATACTTTGGGTTTCTTTCAGTTTCATTTATGGCTTTTAGTTCTTCCCGCGTTTCTTGATTCCTGTAAGATTCCTTTAGTTTTAATTCGATGTTTGCTATAATATAATATATGTTTTGTGTATTTTGTTTAACAACTATTATATACTAGGGTTGCGTTGCCTTATTTGTAGAGGTGGCTAATGGTTAAAGTGTTAGTATTTTGTGGCTATGGGTTTGCTTGCTGTTTCTTTCGTGTAATTGGGTATAGGAAATTTTGTTGTTGGCTCTTGGGCCAAAAATTTCCATATGTCTATGTTTTGTATATATGTTTTAATAATAATAATAATAATAATAATAAAACTTTTCAGAGATGATGTACAAATTTTGTTACTTAAAGGTTCACATGTACGCAATTTTATATTAAAATGTAACTTACGTCTATTTGGTCTATTAATTCGCATGCATTTTTTAAGTGCACAGTTGGGCCCCACACCTCCTAAGGCCGACTCTGGTTATACACCTGTTGCTGCTGTTGCTACATCAGCTGTTGCTACATCAGCTGTTGCTACATCAGCTGTTGCTACATCAGCTGTTGCTACATCAGCTATTGCTACACTTGTGAGAAATAAATCACCTGCATGAACCTCAACATTACATTCATGAAAGTAATTTGATTAGAAGACAACAATAATACATTATTTACATTTGTTGAAGCTCTGAGGTAGTGGGAAATATTCTGAGACACTACAGGTCACAAGGAGAGTGACACTCCAGGTCACAAGGAGAGTGACACTCCAGGTCACAAAAAGAGTGACACTCCAGGTCACAAGGAGAGTGACACTCCAGGTCACAAGGAGAGTGACACTCCAGGTCACAAAAAGAGTGACACTCCAGGTCACCAGGAGAGTGACACTCCAGGTCACAAAAAGAGTGACACTCCAGGTCACAAGGAGAGTGACACTCCAGGTCACAAGGAGAGTGACACTCCAGGTCACAAAAAGAGTGACACTCCATGTCACAAAAAGAGTGACACTCCAGGTCACAAGGAGAGTGACACTCCAGGTCACAAGGAGAGTGACACTCCAGGTCACAAGGAGAGTGACACTCCAGGTCACAAGGAGAGTGACACTCCAGGTCACAAGGAGAGTGACACTCCAGGTCACAAGGAGAGTGACACTCCAGGTCACAAGGAGAGTGACACTCCAGGTCACAAGGAGAGTGACACTCCAGGTCACAAGGAGAGTGACACTCCAGGTCACAAGGAGAGTGACACTCCAGGTCACAAAAAGAGTGACACTCCAGGTCACAAGGAGAGTGACACTCCAGGTCACAAGGAGAGTGACACTCCAGGTCACAAAAAGAGTGACACTCCAGGTCACAAAAAGAGTGACACTCCAGGTCACAAGGAGAGTGACACTCCAGGTCACAAGGAGAGTGACACTCCAGGTCACAAGGAGAGTGACACTCCAGGTCACAAGGAGAGTGACACTCCAGGTCACAAGGAGAGTGACACTCCAGGTCACAAGGAGAGTGACACTCCAGGTCACAAGGAGAGTGACACTCCAGGTCACAAAAAGAGTGACACTCTAGGTCACAAGGAGAGTGACACTCCAGGTCACAAGGAGTGTGACACTCCAGGTCACAAAAAGAGTGACACTCCAGGTCACAAGGAGAGTGACACTCCAGGTCACAAGGAGTGTGACACTCCAGGTCACAAAAAGAGTGACACTCCAGGTCACAAGGAGAGTGACACTCCAGGTCACAAGGAGAGTGACACTCCAGGTCACAAGGAGAGTGACACTCCAGGTCACAAGGAGAGTGACACTCCAGGTCACAAGGAGAGTGACACTCCAGGTCACAAGGAGAGTGACACTCCAGGTCACAAGGAGAGTGTCTCCCTTCCACACCCACTACTCTCTGTACACATCCAACCTGGACCAGAATTATTTATGTATATATATAAACAACACCAATAATTGTAATATTAATAGTTATAGTGGACTGTATAGATTAATTGGACTGATTGAAAAAAAGGGAAAGGGGGGGTACACATTAGGGAAAAATACTTGTATATAATATGACCAGTTACCAGCCTTTCTCTGGTGGTCACTTGATACATCACCCACAATACTTATCTTATTACATAGAAATCAAACTGCCCAGCTAACTGTACATAACAAAATGATTTACTTAGCTGTGAGTGGTTGATGGTTCTTATTTTCCCCATTGACCGTCCAATCTGCCCAGTTAATGTAACTGCAACTTCAGCAGGACGATATTTCCGATTTGTTTTATTCCAATATGGGAGGTTGAACCCCATTAAAACCTCCGTGGATACCGGAAATGGGATGCGAACTCTTATTATTTTTATTATTCCCTTGGTTTAGTGTTATTTTCACTGGTTTCTCCACAGTTCGCAATGTTGTATATTACCACATTAATTTCCGCGTATTTGAGGTCGATTCACTGTAATTGGTCCTCGATGAAGCTTGATTAAATTGGCTGGCTGTTCCTCCCTCATGCAGTCTCTCGTTAGCCTCCCTTCCTTCCGTTATCACCACCCTATTATGGTGGTCTCATTAACTTCCTGTCCAATATTATATCCCGGGAACAGTTACAACACTTCCTATTGTGAAGTGAGGCCCATATTACGTCTTGGGCCTATGAAACTGTGAAGTGAGGCCCATATTACGTCTTGGGCCTTTGAAACGCCAAATTCCTGGTCCCATTCTTGTCCAGCCGCAACACCATTCTGCTGCTACTGTTGCTACACCTGCTGCTAATGTTGTTACACCTGCTGCTACTGTTGCTACACCTGCTGCTAATGTTGTTACACATGCTGCTACTGTTGCTACACCTGCTGCTACTGTTGCTACACCTGCTGCTACTGTTGCTACACCTGCTGCTACTGTTGCTACACCTGCTGCTACTGTTGCTACACCTGCTGCTACTGTTGCTACACCTGCTGCTACTGTTGCTACGCCTGCTGCTACTGTTGCTACACCTGCTGCTACTGTTGCTACACCTGCTGCTACTGTTGCTACACCTGCTGCTACTGTTGCTACACCTGCTGCTACTGTTGCTACACCTGCTGCTACTGTTGCTACACCTGCTGCTACTGTTGCTACACCTGGCAGGAAATGACAGAAATCGTACTCCAACTCCGATCAGATATTAGTGCCAACAGATATTAGTGCCCAACAGATATTAGTGCCAGAAAAAAAAGAACCCCTCCCCCTGTAATATCAATATGATGACATTCATCTTTGCAAATATACAGGGTTTAAAGCCAGCAACGAACATCAAAATACCTTACATCCGTGGACTGCTTACACAGTCAAATGCAATGTTCTCGGTTTTCACAAAGACCCACATAAGGATCATTTTGACAATGAAATATGGATCCCGTGTTACAACTTATACAGATGTGACAGAGTGAACAGGCAAAAGGGGGGGGGGGGGGTTGGCCTGTACATCACAGAGTCACTTATATGCTCGGAACTACTAAACACCTCAAATGATGTTGATGTTTTGGCAGTAAAGATTGAGAACCGAAACCTGGTCATCGTGGTTGTATACAAGCCTCCGGATGCAACTTCCCAACAATTCAAGGAACAGCGTTTGAAAAACGACCACTGTCTGGAAAATCTTCCAGCTCCTGCCCCCAACATCTTGCTCCTGGGGGACTTCAACCTAAGATACCTCAAGTGGAGGAATGAAGCAAATAATGTAGTAGCAGAGATAACACCAGGACGCAACTCAGATAAAAATTCTCACACACACGAGCTTTTAAATCTCTGCAACAAATTCACCTTAAACCAGCAAATAATGGAGCCAACAAGATCGCAGAATACACTGGACATCATCTTCACTAACAATGATGATCTGATACGAAATATTACCATATCAAAAACAACATAAAAGAGTTTCAGACATGTATGCACGAAGCCCCAGACCAACAAAATGTCATCAGTCACGAGGGAGCCTTCACCAAATTCAACTTCAGTAACAAAAACATATGGTCCTAAATCAAATAAGCTGGGAAGATATCCTAAGCAACATGGATCCAAACCAACGTCTAGAAAAAATTAACTCTGTGTCACGTCCCTTCCTTTTCCCTTTAAGGAAAGGGAAGAGATGTAAACTAGAAAGAGAGAGGCGCTCCCTATACAAGCCAAGACGAAAAATAACAGAACGGCTAAAAGAGGGCGATACATCTGTAATACGAAGGGAGGCACTGGTCAAAGAAATAGCAAACATCGAAGTTGAGCTAAAGGAATCTTACAGGAGACAAGAAATACGAGAACTAAAAGCCATAAATGAAATTGAAAGAAACCCAAAGTATTTATTTTCTTATGCCAAATCTATGTCGAGAGCAACATCCAGTATTGGGCCCCTACTTAGACGAGATGAGTCCCACATAGATGACAGCAAGGAAATGAGTGAACTAATCAAGTCCCAGTGTGACTCAGTTTTTAGCGAGCCGCTAACCAGACTAAGAGTCGAAGATCTAAATGATTTTTTTATGAGCGAGACACAAAATTTGGTATATTCAAACCTATCTGATATTATCCTAACGGCAAATGACTTCGAAAAGGCGACAAATGACATGCTCATGCACTCTGCCCTAGGCCCAGACTCATGAAACTCCGTGTTCATCAAGAACTGCAAGAAACCTCTATCATGTGCTTTTAAGATTATATGGAGAGGGAGCATGGACACTGGGGTCGTCCCGCAGTTACTAAAAACAACAGACATAGCACCGCTCCACAAAGGGGGCAGTAAAGCAATAGCAAAGAACTACAGACCAATAGCGCTAACGTCCCATATCATAAAAATCTTTGAAAGGGTTCTAAGAAGCAAGATCGCCACTCATCTAGATACCTGGAGTAAACCTGGAGAGAGAGTTCCAGGAGTCAACGCCCCTGCGGCCCGGTCTGTGATCAGGCCTCATGTTGGATCAGAGCCTGATCAACCAGGCTTATTTCTGCTGGCCGCACGCAGTCCAATGTACGAACCACAGCCTGGCTGGTCAGGTACCGACTTTAGGTGCCTGTCCAGTGCCTGCTTGAAGACAGCCAGGGGTTTGTTGCTAATCCCCCTGATGTATGCTGGGAGGCAGTTCAACAGTCTTGGGCCCCTGACACTTATTGTGTTGTCTCTCAACGTACATTGGGGGGATGTTACATCGCCTGCCGAGTCTTATGCTTTCGTACGGAGTGATTCTCGTGTGCAAGTTTGGTACTAATCCCTCGAGAATTTTCCACGTGTATATAATAATGTATCTCTCCCGCCTGCGTTCTAGGGAGTACAGGTTTAGGAACTTCAAGCGTTCCCAGTAATTGAGGTGGTTTATCAGTTATGCGGGCCGTGAAGGTTCTCTGCACATTTTCAAGGTCAGCAATTTCACCTGCCTTGAAAGGTGCAGTTAGTGTGCAGCAATATTCCAGCCTAGATAGAACAAGGGATCTGAAAAGTGTCAACAAGGGCTTGGCATCCCTGGTTTTGAAGGTTCTCATTATCCATCCTGTCATTTTTCTAGGAGATGCGATTGCTACGGTGTTATGGTTCTTGAAGGTGAGATCCTCTGACATGATCACTTCCAGGTCTTTGACATTAGTTTTTCACTCTATTGTGTGGTTGAAATTAGTTTTGTACTCCAATGAGATTTTAATTTCCTCACGTTTTCCATATCTGAGTAATTGAAATTTCTCATCATTGAACTTCATATTGTTTTCTGCAGCCCATTTAAAGATTTGATTGATGTCTGCTTGGAGTCTTGCTGTGTCTTCAATGGTGGACACTGTCATGCAGATTCGGGTGTCATCTGCAAAGGAAGACACTGCACTCTGGCTTATATCCCTGTCTATGTCCGATATTATAGGTCCATCTACCAACTTTTACTGTTATTCCTTTACACAACCCAGGGCAGCATGGGTTTAGAGCAGGTCGCTCTTGTCTGTCCCAGCTACTGGACCACTATGACAAGGTCCTGGATGCTCTAGAAGACAAACAAAACATAGATATAGTATACACAGATTTTGCAAAAGCCTTTGTGTAATAGCGCACACAATGCGTGATAAAGGAATAACAGGAAAACTTGGTAGATGGATCTATAATTTCCAAACAAATAGAACATAAAGAGTAGTAGCAAACAGTAATGTCTGAGGCGGCTACAGTGAAAAGCTCTGTTCCACAAGGCACAGTACTCGCTCCCATCCTGTTCCTCATCCTCATATCGGACATAGACAGGGATATAAGCCACAGTGCAGTGTCTTCCTTTGCAGATGACACTCGAATTTGCATGACAGTGTCCTCCATTGAAGACACTGCATGACTCCAAGCAGACATCAACCAAATCTTTAAATGGGCTGCAGAAAACAATATGAAGTTCAATGATAAATTTCAATTACTCAGATATGGAAAATGTGAGGAAATTAAAACTAAATTCCAACCAAATAGTAGAGCGAAAAACTAATGTAAAAGACCTGGGAGTGATAATGTTGGAAGATCTCACCTTCAAAAACCATAACATTGTATCAATCACATCTGCTAGAAAAATGACAGGATTGATAATAAGAACCTTCAAAACTAGGGATGCCAAGCCCATGATGACACTCTTCAGGTCGCTTGCTCCATCTAGATTGGAATATTGCTGCACACTAACGGTACCTTCAAAGGCAGGTGAAATTGCTGACCTAGAAAATGTACAGAGAACCTTCACGGCACACATAACTGCGATAAAACACCTCAATTACTGGGAACGCTTGAAGTTCCTAAACCTGTACTCCCTAGAACGCAGGTAGGAGATACATGATAATATACACTTGGAAAATCCTAGAGGGATTAATACCAAACTTGCACACGAAAATCACTGCCTATGAAAGCAAAAGACTCGGCAGACGATCCAACATCCCCCCAACGAAAAGCATAGGAGCCACTAGCACAATGAGAGACAAAATAAGTGTCAGGGGCCCAAGACTGTTCAACTACCTCAAAGCATATATAAGGGGGATGATTACCAATAGACCCCTGGCTGTCTTCAAGCAGGCACTGGACAAGCATCTAAAGTCAGTACCTGACCAGCTGGGTTGCGGTTCGTAAGTCAGTTTGTGTGGGGCCAACAGTAACAGCCTGGTTGATCAGGCCCTGATCCACTATGAGGCCTGGTCACAGACCGGGCCGCAGGGGCGTTGACCCCCGAAACCCTCTCCAGATATACTTCTATGAAAGCAAAAGACTCAGTAGACGATGCAACATCCCCCCAATGAAAAGCAGGGGCACCACTAGCACAATAAGAGACAACACAATAAGCATCAGGGGCCCAAGACTGTTCAACTGCCTCCCAGCATACATAAGGGGGATCACCAATAGACCCCTGGCTGTCTTCAAGAAGGCTTTGGACAGACAGGCACCTAAAGTCAGTACCTGACCAGCCAGGCTGTGGTTGGTCCGTTGGTTTATGTGCGGCGAACAGTAAGAGCCTGGCTGATCAGGCCCTGATTCACCATGAGGCCTGGTCACAGACTGGGCTGCGGGGGCAATGACCCCCGAAACCCTCTCCAGGTATAATACTGCTAAGTCCCTAGTAACAGATAATGGAGGTGAATTCTGCAATGAGATTCTTGAAAAGTTGTGAATGTTGTAAAAGATCTCTAAATCGACCATTGTTGCTCACCATCCTGCCAGTAATGGTCTGGCAGAAAGAACTATTAAGAAAGTTCTCGATGTGTTGAGAGCCACTTTTAATCCCAATAGTGCAACCTGGGATGAAGTTATACCTGATGTTCAGTGTGCCATAAATTCTGCTTACAATGTTTCTATAGGTGACACTCATCATTGTGCATTGTATGGCACTTATCATATGAGTTGTTATACATTGTGCCCCCTGAATGGGGTCCAATGCATATAATGTATATTTGATGTATATTATCTTTCCTATAATTTTATATTGCTGATATTTTCATTAATAGCTAAAATGAAAATATCTTGCTTAACATTATTATTTGACTTAGCATGTCATTATGTAGGATGTAACATGTACACTTCACCGTTGATGTACAGGGAGCATCGCCCATTACGCAATCGCCTTATAGGATGAGTCCAACGAAACATAAAGCATTGAGAGATGAAATTGACTTTTTGTTATCTCATGGACTTATTGAGTTAGTTTAATATCTTTATTATGCAGCCCATACTCATCCTGTGGGTGGTAGTCAAAAGATTACAGAGGAACATAATGGGTCAAGGGACTGGACCTCAAAGTTTTGATAGCTGAGCAAGTTACAAAGGTAATGAACTCAGGTAGATCTGGTCACAATCATGACAAGTTACAAAGGTATTTACAGATTACAGAGTATTGAGCGGAGTAAAAGTCAATAGGCATCTCCGTGCATTTTAGTGCCCAAACCTGACAGTAGTTTTAGGATGTGCACTGATTACCATAAAGTGAACTCTGTTACCTTGCCAGACGGATATCTCCTACCTCGCATTGATGAACTTATTGATCGTGTGTCAGGAGCCCAATATGTCAGCCGTTTAGATCTCTTACGAGGATATCAAGTCCTGCTTACCGAGCGTGCTCAGGAAATATCTGCCTTCACAGTTCAGGATTGATTGTTCAACTATCTCGTCACTCCATTTGGCTTGTGTAATGCTGCATCGTCCTTCCAACGTCTGATGAACGAGTTGACCCACAACTTAGACGGAGTGGAAGCCCACCTTGACGACTTAGTGGTGTACAGTGACGAATGGGAACAACACTTGTCACGTCTCAGAGCGTTGTTTGAAAGACTGGTGCACTACAACTTACTGTTAACTTGGCTAAGTGAAGTTTTGGTCAAGCCAACATTACTTATCTAGGGTTTTGTATAGGCCAAGGTGAAGTTGCTCCTATTCATGCTAAGGTTCGTGCTATTTCTGCATTTCCAGTGCCACAGGATAGGGAGTGCAGAGATTCCTGGGCATGGCAGGATATTATCGTAGGTTCTGTCCTAACTTTTCTCAAATTGCTGCTGCTTTAACAGAGCTCACCAGCAACAAAGTAAAGTTTCACTGGACTCAAGATTGCTCTGATTCATTTGCTAGGTTGAAGTGCTTGCTTTCCTCTGCTCCTGTCTTGAGAAGACCTGATTTTGGCAAACTCTTTTTCTTACATATAGATGCGAGTGCTTATGCAGTGGGTTCTGTGCTGCTCCAAATGTCACCATCCACTGACATACTCCATCCTATATGTTACTACTCATCTAAACTCAAACATCTCCAGAAAAACTATGCCATGATTGAGAAAGAGGCATTAGCTTTGGTAGTGTTGTTAGAGCATTTTGATGTGTATTTGGGCACTTCCCAATTTAAGACTACGGTATTTTCAAACCACAATCCTCTCACCTACATTAACTCAATGAAGTGTAAAAATGCTAGGATCATGAGGTGGGATCTCAGAATCCAGCCTTACTTAATTAGTATAAATCATATTAGTGGTAGTTGTAATGTAATTGCTGACGCTCTCTTGCGTCCTTAGATTGCAACTGATACATTAGAATTAACATAATTTTGCGTCCAAATACCTGCGTGTTACTTGCTACTTTGATTAAATTCAGTAGAGTAACTTAATCTATCCAGCCCATGTAATATATATATTTACTCATAAACCATACCACGGGTGGGGTTCGAACCCGCGGTCACAGAGTCTCAAAACTCATGTTTAATTATTTTCTTTTTATATATCAACAGTAGTGGTGATATGTGTTGATGAGTGGAGGAGAGAGTTGAGCCAAGGTGTGCTCGGTCGCTAGCACACTCACCTCACACACTGAGGTCCGGAGTTCGAATCTCCTCCGGAATGGCTGGAAAACATTAGGGACATGTTTCCATAAGACACCTGCTGTCCCTGTTCACCCATCAGTATAAAATGGGTACCTGGGTGTTAGTCGACTGGTGTGGGTCGCATCTTGGGACAAAACTGACCTAATTTACCCGAAATGCTCTACATAACAAGTTGCTTGGACTGTATACCTTGTACATGTACTTGCAGAAATAAAGATATTATATTATATTATTATTATTGTGTTATACATGTGATGCTGTGAGTGGACAGTACACAGACCCATCCACCCCACACTACACACCTTAAGGCCACTCACACTTTCCAACTTAGTTAATCATGTGACAGATGGTCTAACTTTCTCACATTTCATTACCACTATGTTAGAGTGGAATGTTATCTCCTACCTATCACACACGACTGCTGGTGTTATGCAGTCTTCACCACTACCCTGGAGCCTTATGGAGTCATGCTCTTCTACACTGGTGTATAAATCAACGAGTATACAGATACGCTGGTGTGCTGCCCTAGTACGAGGGGCATGTGTTATTATAGTGGCAGAGACAATGGAACATTTCAGAGATGCATGGCACATGAGTGACTCCTATCTTTTGTGATATATTTTTTTTGAGATTATTTAAGTGAGACATGAGTAAAAGACATTAATGCAACTCCTAGTGCGACCGTTTGCCATGCTGGGGGGGTGTATTGCGCCCCCTGAATGGGGCCCAATGTATATAATGTATATTATCTTTAATATAATTTTATATTGCTGATATTTTTTTATTAATAGCTAAAATGAAAATATCTTGCTTTATACTATTATTTGACTTAGTTATGTCATTAGGCAGGATGTAACATTTGCACATCACTGTGCTCACTGGTCAAGAGTTGTGATTGGCTGTCCGCCATCGCAGACTGCCTTGCTAACTACCGTTCACTGTTGTTATTAGTCTGTACCTTGCGTCGTTGCTGGAGTAGTACAGGCGAGTCACGTGATCAAACCTGAGTTTAGAGACTGTCCTCCCTTCATCACTCTCTCCACAGCTGATCATCGCTCGACCAGCACCTCGCTCTCTCTCCATCTCTCTAGGGATCTCTCTCGTCTCTGGCTGTTTGTTCGTTATTTAGACTCTGTTTTGGTAGAGTATGGTTTTGCTGGTGAGTCAAAACATACTTCTTGTAACTCTGTTCACAGAGCATTATTCAGACTTAGTGTTTTTTGACTTTTTACTAAGGTTGTGTCGTACTGACACCCTAGGTCAACCCAGGTCCCAAGCTAAAGCTTCTGATTTTGTGTGGCATCTATGCACCATCGAGGTCGGGGATTTGGTTATGCTGAACTTAGATTCAGTATTAAGGGAGTTTTATGACTTTTATGGAGGATCTGCTGATGGTCCCCAGTTATGGTCACTGACGCTGTGCTGCTGCTTGTTACATTATTGCTGTTGGCGAATGATTCGTCATATTGTTCAAGCAAACTGTTTTGATTGCTTTGTTGGTCAAGAAGATAGATTATTTGAGGACATTCAGCCAGTCACTGTTTAAGTCTAAGTCGAATCTAGTCTTATTGAAACATAAGCAGCACTTTGAGCATACCTATGCCCCGATGGCATGGTGGCTAGCGCTCTTGCTTCACGCACGGAGGGCCCGGGTTCAATTCCCGGCGGGGCCGAAACATTTCGAAGTGTTTCGTTACACACACACACACATACATACAACAGGCCTAGTGTCTAATCGACATGTGCCTAGGACAAAATGGTAACTAACACGCACACCTTCACACACCTTCACGCACACCTTCACGCACACCTTCACGCACACCTTGTGTATGCTAGAATTCTATTTATAATTGATGATAACGCACCAGACGGTACTTAAGAGTCATACTGTTACGAAATATGTCTTCAGCACTGTACTACTAAATGTATTATTTAACTTTGCATTACAAGAGGAGTGTAGAAACTTATATCCTAAATTATATCAATTTAATTTACTTTTTGTTCACCTACACAACTTTGTTAATAACTTCTCAATTTTTATTTCGTTAGTATCCTATCAGTTGCAATCCTAAAGCACTATTAAAATTAATCATAATTTTAAGGGATAACTGGACCAGAATACTTTCTGACTTGTTACAAAAACCAGAACACAAGAAAAAAAGAACACTGCAGCAGGCCCACTGACCCATGCGAGGCAGGTTCATCACTCCGCGGCTTAGCCCTGACTACCTGGAGTTAATCCTCTCCAGGTAAACTCCAGGTAGTCAGGTCACTTCCACTTAAGGAGCACGGCACGGCACGGCACAAGCTAGTCAGGTCCAACTCACACCCACCCACACCCACTCATGTATTTATCTAACTAATTTTTAAACTACACAACGTCTTAGCTTCCACGACGGTACTCGGGAGTTTGATCCACTCCTCCACAACTCTATTACCAAACCAGTGCTTTCTTATATCCTTCCTGAATCTGAACTTTTCCAACTTGAAACCATTGCTGCGAGTCCTGTCTTGGCTGGATATTTTTAGCATGCTATTTACATCCCCTTTATTTATTCCTGTTTTCCATTTATACACCTCACTCATATCCCCAATAATTCTACGCCTTTCTAGAGAGTGCAGATTCAGGGCCCTCAGTCTATCCTCATAGGGAAGATTTCTGATACATGGGATCAACTTTGTCATCCTCCTTTGTACGTTTTCCAGAGCATTTATATCCATTCTGTAATACGGTGACCAAAACTGTGCAGCATAATCTAAATGAGGCCTAACCAAGGATAAATAGAGTTGAAGAACAACCTGAGGACTTCTATTATTTATACTTCTTGTTATGAAGCCAAGGATTCTGTTAGCTTTATTGCGAACATTTATGCACTGTTGTCTTGGTTTCAGATTACTGCTAACCAGAACTCCTAAATCCTTTTCGCAATCAGTAATATTAAGATCTGCATAATTTAGTTTATATGTGGCATGGTTATTGTCCTGTCCAATATTTAGAATTTTGCATTTGTCTACATTAAACTGCATCTGCCACTTCTCCGACCACTGCATCAGTCTATTCAAATCATCTTGGAGTGCTCTAATGTCTTCATTAGAATGAATTGGACGGCCTATTTTGGTGTCATCAGCAAATTTGCTTATGTTGCTATTTATTCCCTCATCTATGTCGTTTATGTAAATTGTAAACAACAGGGGGCCCGAAACTGACCCCTGTGGGACACTGCTTGAGACGCGCCCCCATTCTGATTTCTCCCCATTTATGCAAACTCTCTGCCGCCTATTTGTCAACCATGCCTCTACCCAGGAAAAAAAAATTCTTCCTATTCCGTGTGCCTTAAGTTTCCTCAATAGCCTCTGATGTGGAACTCTATCGAAAGCCTTACTGAAGTCCATATACACAATATCATATTCATACACCTTAGTGAAAAAAGTTAGTAAATTCGTAAGACAGGAACGCCCCTTAGTAAAACTGTGTTAAGATTCATTAATCAATTTATGTCTTTCAAGATGGCTACGAATTGCCTCGGCAATTATTGATTTCATAAATTTACCAACTATGGAGGTAAGGCTTATTGGTCTATAGTTCGAAGCTAAGGACCTGTCACCTGCCTTGTAAATAGGTATTACATTTGCCATTTTCCACTTGTCTGGCACTATGCCAGTTTGTTGTGATATATTGAAAAGATTTGCCAAAGGTTTGCTAAGTTCCTCTTTACATTCCTTTAAAACTCTTACAAACAGTTCATCAGGGCCTGGGGATTTGTTAGGTTTTAATTTCTTTATTTGTCTGAGGACCATGTCACTAGTTACCCCAATCGAGCATAGTCTATTATCTTCCAGTTCTACATAATTTATTATTTCTGGAATTCCGCTAGTCTCTTCCTGAATAAAAACTGAGAGGAAGTAAGTATTGAAAATTTCACATATATTCTTATCACTGTCAGTGATCTGACCTGAGTTACTCTTAAGTGGGCCTATTTTGTCCCTAATCTTACTTATGTATACCTGAAAGAACCCTTTTGAGTTAGTCTTCGAATCCCTTGCGACCTTAGCCTCATAATCCCTTTTTGCTTTTCTTATTCCTTTTTTTTTATTTCTCTCTTTAACTGAAAAATATTGATTTCTTATCTGCCCTTTCCCTCTTTTGATACGCCTATATGTGCCTCTCTTTTGACCAATGAGGTGTTTTAATCTATTGTTCATCCATTTAGGATCATTTTTGTTAGATCTAATTTCCCTACTAGGAACAAAAGTTGTCTGGGCAGCTAGAACTATGCTCTGGAAAATTTCATATTGGCAACCAAAACCACCTACCTGACCCATAGTCAGGTCATCCCAATTTAGCCCACATAGGTAATTTCTCAGCCCCATGAAGTCGACTAAGCGAAAGTCTGGAACAAAGACTTGATCGCAGTTACCTGGGTAATTCCATGATATATTGAAACTAAGTGTTTTGTGATCGCTTTCCTCAAGCTCTTCATTAACCTCAAGAATATTAATTAGTGATTCTTTGTTGGCAAGAACCAAATCAAGCAAGTTGCTACCTCTAGTTGGTTCTGTCACAAACTGTTTTAAAAAACAATCCTGAACCGTATCAAGAAAGTCACTAGACTCAAGATTACCTGTCACATTGTTCCAATCAATTTGTCTAAAGTTAAAATCTCCCATTAACACAACATTTTCATATCTAGACGCCTTATGAATTTCGTCCCATATCAGCTTACTGCACTCCCTATCCAGGCTTGGGGGCCTGTAAATCACACCCAAAATTAATTTTTCATGACCCTCGAGAAACTGTAGCCAAACAGATTCTGTGTCTGATGTTTCTAATCTTATATCTTGTCTAACACAACAATTTAAATTATCTCTGACATACATCGCCACTCCACCACCCTTCCTGTTGACCCTATCAGTGTGGAATAGCTTATAACCCTGTATGTTGCACTCAGAAACAGGCTGAATGCTGGAGGCGAAGACCTTCTAGTATTCTCTGGAGATGTCTATACTTTATAGATATCACCTTTTAATAACATATTCCAATCCGAAACCAAATTACAATCTGATGATTTCATAGCCACTTGTACCAGCTTAGCTCAAGGTGTCTTCAGAAGAATCCAAAAAACACTTCATAAATCAACAGCAAGAGTCACTAATACTCGAGCAAAACCGACCAGAATTAAAGTAGGTTCGAGAGTTATGCTGACTAATTTTAATAAAACATTTGCAATGCCTAAGCTCGATCAAAAGTTTGTGGGTCCATATTGAGTAGTCGAACATGTCAGTGACAATAAGTACAAAGTTAGAGAAATCAGTACTGGTCATTATAAAGAATAGCATTTAGATGATATGAAGTTAGTATGCGATGATAATGAGGTTCCTGACACCCAGACGAGTACAACAGACTCTGACAATCCTCCTGATTCAATACCCTCCACCTCTAATAACTAAACAGACGAAAAACCTGATTGTTGTTATTCCCTATGTACATGACAGGTAATGAGAAATTCACAAGTTTCAGTTGTAAATACCAATGTAGATCCTCATCAAGCATGGCATGTGTTGGCTGTTGCAATAGAATATGACGTGCCCTCCCCCAGAGCTGATGACCACTCTACATATGTAAATCTCACCCTAGCAGATTTGGGGTTAAATGTAAATAATCTCTATAGATAGATAATCTAGTCTAAAGAGTATTTCAACTGTGTGTCTACTATGTCAACTAAATGATATTAAAAAAAAAAATTGTGTTCATGTTCTCATGTTGAGAGTTAAAAGTAAAAGACTTGTGTGTACCAAGTCTGCCTTTTCTGTTAAACAATTTCTTCTTTGTAAATATACTTCCTCAGAATCCGTAGATCACATAAATACACATCAATTGATCTCCTTACATCCTTTTCTCTTCCTCGATCTCCTTCTCTTTCTCTATCTCCATGTCAATCCTTTTGTTAAACTGTACCATCATTAATTCTATCAATTACCATGAATTGTGATATATCATAATTTGTAATGCATTACAATTATTATTATGAATAGTTGCTTTTAATTCTTGTGTACACTGATATTGTACAGAATCAGCCCAGAGTCATAATGCTAAAAATATCTAGTATTGACAGGACACGCAGCAATGGCTTTAAGTTGGATAAATTCAGATTCAGGAAGGATATAGGAAAGCACTGGTTTGGTAATAGAGTTGTCGATGAGTGGAACAAACTCCCGAGTACAGTTATAGAGGCTAAAACGTTGTGTAGTTTTAAAAATAGGCTAGATAAATATATGAGTGGGTGCGGGTGGGTGTGAGTTGGACCTGACTAGTTTGTGCTACTAGGTCAGATGCCGTGCTCCTTCCTTAAGTGAATGTAACCTGACCTGGCTGGGTCGGGGCATTGGCTTAAGCCGGTGGGAGATTTGGACCTGCCTCGCATGGGCCAGTAGGCCTGCTGCAGTGTTCCTTCTTTCTTATGTTCTTATGTTCTTAAGTTAGCTATACGTCATGGACGCCATACGTTAGCGTCACCAAGCTGTCAGTAGTGTTACTGTACACTTAGATAATCCCAGCTACTTGCAGTAAGGGTCCCTTGCTAGCTGTGACGACACAAGACCCACACATGTGAGCCATCAGCTACAGACCTCCCCCTCACTTCCACGCTAGGCATAGACTCGACAGGCATGCCTGGGTTCTCCTCAAGACTCTCTTAATTATATGCCTCCAAGACATCCTTGTGTATTTCTTATTCCAAATGTCTCATGACAAACTCCCACGAAACGTCTGATCCTATTACTAGGTGCACATGTTTGATTCTGTCACCTGGTGCACATGTCTCATCCTATTACCAGGTGCACATGTATCATTCTGTTATCAGGTGCACATGTCTGATCCTGTTACCAGATGCACATGTCTGATCCTGCTATCAGGTGCACATGCCTGATCCTGTTACCAGGTGTACATGTCTGATCCTGTTACCATGTGCACTTGTCTGATCTTGTTACCATGTGCACATGACTGATCCTGTTACCATGTGCACATGTCTGATCCTATTACCAGATGCACATGTCTGAGTGTTACCAGGTGCATATGTCTGATCCTGTTACCAGGTGCACATATCTGATCCCATTACAAGACGCACATGTCTTATCCTGTTACCAGGTGCACATGTCTGATCCTATTACCAGGTGCACATGTCTGATCCTGTTACCAGGTGCACATGTCTGATCCTGTGAGACCTTCACCCACTCTGCCTAAGGTATCCCAGCAAGTTAGCACGTCTCCTGTATCTTCCCAGTGCTTAACAAAATATGGAATAGCATAAGAAGGTACAAATAAAAATGGGAACTATGGCTTAATAACATAAATAGCGAGAATACATTATATCCTGACGGAGAATTACATACAATAACCATTGACCTATGAGACTTATTACCAGGGGGAAGGGTAAATGTTATCAGTAACACGGACTTATACTCACTCTTAATTCACCAACCAGCTGACCCGAGATTCGTACCGTGTGACCCACTACACACACGCTGTCCAGAGCTCCGCTCACCGGACCTGTCACCAACCTCTGTGTCTCCTCTAGTCGTTCCTTGGCCTTATATCGCCCTCCAAGCACTTCCCTCAATGAGGCGTGCACCATGTGCTTTGACCTGACGCCGACCTGATGCCGAGAGGCGTGTCTGACAGCTATTTACGAAGGCAAGGTGTGGCTGATTAGGTCGACCTTTCGACCTCACAGCCCCGTGGCTTCCTCACAATCTTGTTACCAGGTGCACATGTCTGATCCTGTTACTAGATGCACATGTCTGATCCTGTTACCAGGTGCACATGTCTGATCCTGTTACTAGATGCACATGTCTGATCCTGTTACCAGGTGCACATGTCTGATCCTCTTACCAGGTGCACATGTCTGATCCTGTTACCAGGTGCACATGTCTGATCCTGTTACCAGGTGTACATGTCTAATCCTGTTATCAGGTGTACATGTCTCATACTGTTACTTGGTGTACATGTCTCATACTGTTACCAGGTGTACATGTCTCATACGATTACCTGGTGTACATGTCTCATACTGTTACCAGGTGTACATGTCTAATCCTGTTATCAGGTGTACATGTCTGATACTGTTACTTGGTGTACATGTCTCATACTGTTACCTGGTGTACATGTCTCATACTGTTACCTGGTGTACATGTCTAATCTTGTTATCAGGTGTACATGTCTGATACTGTTACTTGGTGTACATGTCTCATACGGTTACCTGGTGTACATGTCTCATACTGTTACTTGGTGTACATGTCTCATACTGTTACCTGGTGTACATGTCTAATCCTGTTATCAGGTGTACATGTCTGATACTGTTACTTGGTGTACATGTCTCATACTGTTACCTGGTGTACATGTCTCATACGGTTACCTGGTGTACATGTCTCATACTGTTACTTGGTGTACATGTCTCATACTGTTACCTGGTGTACATGTCTAATCCTGTTATCAGGTGTACATGTCTGATACTGTTACCTGGTGTACATGTCTCATACTGTTACCTGGTGTACATGTCTAATCCTGTTATCAGGTGTACATGTCTGATACTGTTACCTGGTGTACATGTCTAATCCTGTTATCAGGTGTACATGTCTGATACTGTTACCTGGTGTACATGTCTCATACTGTTACCTGGTGTACATGTCTCATACTGTTACCAGGTTTACATGTCTCATACTGTTACTTGATGTACATGTCTCATACGGTTACCTGGTGTACATGTCTCATACTGTTACCTGGTGTACATGTCTCATACTGGTGCCTGGTGTACATGTCTCATACTGTTACCTGGTGTACATGTCTCATACTGTTACCTGGTGTACATGTCTCATACTGTTACCTGGTGTACATGTCTCATACTAAGTAAAAGGACACAATTGCAACTAATGTGACATTTTATTGTGGCAACGTTTCGCTCTCCAGGAGCTTTCTCAAGCCGTTACAAGCGATATATGGACACAGTTGGTATATATATACTGTCAAGGTGAGGTGAAAAAACTAGTGGTGTTAGAAGTAGTAGTGATATAAGTAGTATTAGTAGTAGTAGTAGTAGTAGTAGAAGTAATACAATAAGGTAGAACAATCAATATGCACATAAGTAAAAGGTGATAAAACAAATACTTGGGTAGTATAACAATAGGTTAGACAAATATTTCTGCTGGAGGTTGAAATATAATAATAATAATAATAATAATAATAATAATAATAATAATTTTTATTTGGACATGATACAAAGAATTACATTTGGTTATTGAGATTACATGAGGTGTACATGCCAAAAGCCCCTAGTATGCAGGGCATTTTGGGCAGACTTAAAATTAACTTAAAACTAGATTGTAAGAATTATTGTAGATAGTATACAATGAGTAAAGGTGAGTATTTAAGCTATGAAATTTGAACATAGTTTTGTACTTTTGTCATCATTATAAAATTAATTAAATCAGATTAAACAAATTAAAGCAATAGTAATAATAAAATAATAAAAAGTTATGGTTGATAATTTATAAAATAAGTAAAGTTGATTATCTAAGTTTTAAAGTTTGAATATAAGTTGAACATATCAATTAATTGTAGCAATTTATTGCAGCAATGCAACTAATTGAGTGAGAAACAATTTAAAACAATTTAAAACAATTAATTGCATTGCAGTTAGTTTACGTGGTCATTATAATATAAGTGTTGGGAATAATTAGCTAAGTAAGTATTATTCATAACAGGTTTTACATTCATTCATTCAATCGTTCATTCATACATTACATTGACTTTAAAGTCAGGTTTTACGTTAAGTGATTATTCTACTTTGTTGGGAATGGTTGATATGGAGCAATTATCTTTGGGTGAGAAGGTGGTTTTTTAGCATCGTTTTGAATTGGGGTACAGGTAGGGTTTCTTTGGCCAGTAGGAGGGTTCCACATCTACGATGTGCTAAATTAGCAGGAGAGACTATGTGATGGTAGGGTTTACTGTTTTCAGGAGGATTCTTGCTAAGACTTCAGAGATGGTGAAGCTGCCTTTGTTTTGTTTAATTGTGTTAGAAACAGAGATAAGTGCTGATTCAAGGCATTTTCGACTACGGAAATTAGTTTCTTTGATTACTAGTCGGGCGTCTTTGAATTTCATGAGATGATTGTTGGAATTTCGGTGTTGTACGCAGGCGTTGTTCAGGTTATCGTTTCTGCATGCATTCATGTGTTCATTGATGCGTGCATGCAGAAACGATAACCTGAACAACGCCTGCGTCAACACCGAAATTCCAACAATCATCTCATGAAATTAAGACGCCCGACTAGTAATCAAAGAAACTAATTTCCGTAGTCGAAAATGCCTTGAATCAGCACTTACTCTGTTTCTAACACAATTAAACAAAACAAAGGCAGCTTCACCATCTCTGAAGTCTTAGCAAGAATCCTCCTGAAAACAGCAAACCCTACCATCACATAGTCTCTCCTGCTAATTTAGCACATCGTAGATGTGGAACCCTCCTACTGGCCTTCTATATTTCAACCTCCAGCAGAAATATTTGTCTAACCTATTGTTATACTACCCAAGTATTTGTTTTATCACCTTTTACTCATGTGCATATTGATTATTCTACCTTATTGTATTACTTCTACTACTACTACTACTACTAATACTACTTATATCACTACTACTTCTAACACCACTAGTTTTTTCACTTCACCTTGACAGTATATATATACCAACTGTGTCCATATATCGTTTGTAACGGCTTGAGAAAGCTCCTGGAGAGCGAAACGTTGCCACAATAAAATGTCACATTAGTTGCAATTGTGTCCTTTTACTTAACATATTGTCGGTAATTCTACCAATATTATTACATGTCTCATACTGGTGCCTGGTGTACATGTCTCACCGTTACCTGGTGTACATGTTTCACCCTGTTACCTGGTGCACATGTCTCATACTGTTACCTGGTGCACATGTCTCATACTGTTCCCTGGTGCACATGTCTCATACTGTTACCTGGAGCACGTCTCATATTGTTACCTGGTGTACATGTCTCATACTGTTACCTGCTTTTCATGTCTCACCCTGTTACCTGGTGTACATGTCTCATACTGTTACCTGGTGTACATGTCTCTTACTGTTACCTGGTGCTCATGTCTCACCCTATTACCTGCTGTATATGTCTCACATTGTTACCTGGTGCACATGTCTCATATGGGAGCGGCAGCGTCAGTGGCACCCAAGCTTTGTACTTTATTCAACACCCAGAGCTTATCAATGCTCCTATGATGACCTAGCTGCAAGCAACACTGCATTAACCAATGTAGCATCCAGAATGACCCAAGAATACCAGCAGTGAGACCGACAAACCAAATATACTGACGATCAAAGGAAGACTGCCCCACAAACCCAAAGCATCACCCCGCTGCCAAACAAACGCTTACCAGCCTACAGCTTCCCCCTCTGTGCCACATCAACTTCTACGACTACTGTGATAAAATGAGACGTAACATCAGAAGGACCAATTCAAATATCAGCAAAAAAACACCAAGAAATCTACTAATCAACTTGTCTACCCAGGACGCCGGTACACCCTCCACCCCCTTCACCCCCCCTTCACCACCCCCCTCACCACCGCCAAGGGCGATGCATCAACAACAAACATGGCTGCCTCCCCCTCAAACTTCCCCTTCACCGGTTTCACTCCAGATAATATATCAGGTATGACGAATGATCCAGATACTCTAAAGTCATACATCATCAAATTAATTACTGAAAATATGAACCAACATAAAGCACTTCTGCAACAAGATACCAGGATGACACAACTTGAAAACAAAATCCTCAGCCTTGAACAAAAGTTAACATCTGGAATGACTGATTTTGGCAAAACACTCCAAACTGTCATTGATAGCCACACTGAACAGATAACATCTATAAATACAAAGGTTGAGGAAGCAGTAAAGGAGTGGAAGAACAACATGGATAACCAGTTTAATGACTACCTTGCACTACAAGAGGAAAAAACCGAGCAAGATAAGTTATCAGACGCAGTAATAGTGAACAGTCCATCTTTCCCAGTGATATGACCCAAGCAAACAGTAAAGACATTACTTTACAGATCATAAAAGATCAAATAAAAGTTAATGTACCAGTGACAGAAATAAAGGAAGCACGATTACTAGGGTCCTATTTTAGAAGAAGTGTTATGCTTAGATTCACCACACATGACAGGAAAAAAGACCTAATTAACTCATCTATTACAGCCAGGAAAGACGTATATATAAACGAATATCTGACCAAAACACGTCAGAACCTCTTGTATAGAATCAGAAAACTTAAGCGAGAGAATAATGATAAAATCCGGGAAGAAGAAAACTAGTGTAGGCCATTTATATACTATCATAAGTGTAGGCCAGTTATATACTATCATAAGTGTAGGCCAGTTATATACTATCATAAGTGTAGGCCAGTTATATACTATCATAAGTGTAGGCCAGTTATATACTATCATAAGTGTAGGCCAGTTATATACTATCATAAGTGTAGGCCAGTTATATACTATCATAAGTGTAGGCCAGTTATATACTATCATAAGTGTAGGCCAGTTATATACTATCATAAGTGTAGGCCAGTTATATACTATCATAAGTGTAGGCCAGTTATATACTATCATAAGTGTAGGCCAGTTATATACTACAACAAGTGTAGGCCAGTTATATACTATCACAAGTGTAGGCCAGTTATATACTATCACAAGTGTAGGCCAGTTATATACTATCACAAGTGTAGGCCAGTTATATACTATCACAAGTGTAGGCTAGTTATATACTATCACAAGTGTAGGCCAGTTATATACTATCACAAGTGTAGGCCAGTTATATACTATCATAAGTGTAGGCCAGTTATATACTATCACAAGTGTAGGCCAATTATATACTATCACAAGTGTAGGAAAATTATATACTATCACAAGTGTAGGCCAATTATATACTATCACAAGTGTAGGCCAATTATATACTATCACAAGTGTAGGCCAATTATATACTATCACAAGTGTAGGTCAGTTATATACTATCACAAGTGTAGGTCAGTTATATACTATCACAAGTGTAGGTCAGTTATATACTATCACAAGTGTAGGCCAGTTATATACTATCACAAGTGTAGGTCAGTTATATACTATCACAAGTGTAGGCCAGTTATATACTATCACAAGTGTAGGCCAATTATATACTATCACAAGTGTAGGCCAGTTATATACTATCACAAGTGTAGGCCAATTATATACTATCACAAGTGTAGGCCAATTATATACTATCACAAGTGTAGGCCAATTATATACTATCACAAGTGTAGGCCAGTTATATACTACAACAAGTGTAGGCCAGTTATATACTATCACAAGTGTAGGCCAGTTATATATTATCATAAGTGTAGGTCAGTTATATACTATCACAAGTGTAGGCGAGTTATATACTATCACAAGTGTAGGCCAGTTATATACTATCACAAGTGTAGGCCAGTTATATACTATCACAAGTGTAGGTCAGTTATATACTATCACAAGTGTAGGCCAGTTATATACTATCACAAGTGTAGGCCAATTATATACTATCACAAGTGTAGGCCAGTTATATACTGTCACAAGTGTAGGCTAGTTATATACTATCACAAGTGTAGGCCAATTATATACTATCACAAGTGTAGGCCAATTATATACTATCACAAGTGTAGGCCAGTTATATACTATCACAAGTGTAGGCCAATTATATACTATCACAAGTGTAGGCCAATTATATACTATCACAAGTGTAGGCCAATTATATACTATCACAAGTGTAGGCCAGTTATATACTATCACAAGTGTAGGCCAATTATATACTATCACAAGTGTAGGTCAGTTATATACTATCACAAGTGTAGGCCAATTATATACTATCACAAGTGTAGGCCAATTATATACTATCACAAGTGTAGGCGAGTTATATATTATCATAAGTGTAGGTCAGTTATATACTATCACAAGTGTAGGCGAGTTATATACTATCACAAGTGTAGGCCAGTTATATACTATCACAAGTGTAGGCCAGTTATATACTATCACAAGTGTAGGTCAGTTATATACTATCACAAGTGTAGGCCAGTTATATACTATCGTAAGTGTAGGCCAGTTATATACTATCACAAGTGTAGGTCAGTTATATACTATCACAAGTGTAGGCCAGTTATATACTATCATAAGTGTAGGCCAGTTATATACTATCACAAGTGTAGGTCAGTTATATACTATCACAAGTGTAGGCCAGATATATACTATCACAAGTGTAGGTCAGTTATATACTATCACAAGTGTAGGTCAGTTATATACAATCAAAAGTGTAGGCCAGTTATATACTATCACAAGTGTAGGCTAGTTATATACTATCACAAGTGTAGGCCAGTTATATACTATCACAAGTGTAGGCCAGTTATATACTATCACAAGTGAAGGCCAGTTATATACTATCACAAGTGTAGGTCAGTTATATACTATCACAAGTGAAGGCCAGTTATATACTATCACAAGTGTAGGTCAGTTATATACTATCACAAGTGAAGGCCAGTTCTATACTATCAGTTAGAATGATAACAAATTCTCACTCCAGACAACATACTCCACCAATATTCAAAAATCTAAACTTACTCACCATACAAGACATCCATACTTTTTACTGTGCCTATTACATACATAGAACACTAAACTCAAATATTCAAAACACTGCTAAAAAAAAACACCTTCTCACCCAAACCTAAGTGCACAATATTTAACATTACCAACAAAGTTGAATTTGTAAAAACCTGTTATAAATAATGCATACTGAGCTAACTCTGTTTCTATAGCATTAACAAATAAAATAATCCACTCTCTTGTACTCTTTGTAACTCATCTAATGAACATATAAACTGTAATTGCAATACAACTAATTGTTTTAATTTGTTTGATCTGATTTAATTAATTGCATTGCTGCAATTAATAAATTATTATGTTCAGCTTATATTCAAATTTCACAACTTAAATACTCAATTATAATTATTTTGTATATTATCAACCAAAATTTTGTACAATGTAGTCTACTGTTAATTAATTTTAAGAATGCCCACAATGCTCAGCATATTAGGGGCTTTTGGCATGTACACCTCATGTATACCTAGAACTATGTAGTACAACCTTGTATCATGTCTAAATAAAATTATTATTATTATTATTATTACTGTTACCTGGTGAACATCTCTCATACTGTTACCTGGTGTACATGTCTCGTACTGTTACCTGGTGTACATGTCTCGTACTGTTACCTGGTGTACATGTCTCATACTGCTACCTGGTGAACATGTCTCACCCTGTTACCTGGTGTACATGTCTCATACTGTTACCTGGTGTACATGTCTATTACTGTCACCTAGTGTACATGTCTCATACATTTACCTGGTGTACATGTCTCATACTGTTACCTGGTTAACATGTCTCATACTTTTACCTGGTGTACATATCTTATGTTACTTGGTGTACATGTATCATACTGCTAAAAGGTGTAAATGACTCATACTGTTACCTTGTGTACATGTCTAATACTGTCACCTAGTGTACATGTCTCATACAGTTACCTGGTGTACATGTCCCATACTGTTACCTGGTGCACGTGTAATGTACGTGGCTCACACTTTTACCTGGTGCACGTGTCATGTACGTGGCTCACACTGTTTCCTGATGCACGTGTCATGTACGTGGCTCACACTTTTACCTGGTGCACGTATCATGTTCGTGGTTCACACTGTTGCCTGGTGCACGTGTCATGTATGTGGTTCACAATGTTGCCTGGTGCACGTGTAATGTACGTGGCTCACACTTTTACCTGGTGCACGTGTCATGTACGTGGCTCACACTGTTTCCTGGTGCACGTGTCATGTACGTGGCTCACACTGTTACCTAGTGCACGTGTCATATGCGTGGTTGACACTGTTACCTTGTGCACGTGTCATGTACGTGACTCACACTTTTACCTGGTGCACGTGTCATGTACGTGGTTCACACTGTTACCTGGTGCACGTGTCATGTACGTGGCTCACTCTTTTACCTGGTGCACGTGTCATGTACGTGGTTCACACTGTTACCTGGTGCACGTGTCATGTACGTGGATCACTCTTTTACCTGGTGCACGTATCATGTACGTGGCTCACTCTTTTACCTGGTGCACGTGTAATGTTCGTGGCTCACACTGTTACTTGGTGCACGTGTCATGTACGTGGCTCACACTGTTACCTGGTGTACGTGTCATGTACGTGGTTCACAATGTTGCCTGGTGCACGTGTCTTGTACGTGGCTCACACTTTTACCTGGTGCACGTGTCATGTACGTGGCTCACACTGTTACATGGTGTACGTGTCATGTACGTGGTTCACACTGTTACATGGTGCACGTGTCATGTACGTGGTTCACACTGTTACATGGTGCACGTGTCATGTACGTGGCTCACACTGTTACATGGTGCACGTGTCATGCACGTGGTTCACACTGTTACATGGTGCACGTGTCATGTACGTGGTTCAAATCATCTGTGCACTAATATGAAGAAAACTTTATTAATGTAAATTTCAGTGTATATTCTCAGATGGATATACAACTTTGCGTATATCCTCAGATGGAAATACAGCTTTGCGTACATCCCCAGATGGATATACAGCTTTGCGTATATCCCCAGATGGATATACAGCTTTGCGTATATCCCCAGATGGATATACAGCTTTGCGTACATCCCCAGATGGATATACAGCTTTGCGTATATCCACAGATGGATATACAGCTTTGCGTATATCCCCAGATGGATATACAGCTTTGCGTATATCCACAGATGGATATACAGCTTTGCGTATATCCCCAGATGGATATACAACTTTGCGTATATCCACAGATGGATATACAGCTTTGCGTATATCCACAGATGGATATACAGCTTTGCGTATATCCCCAGATGGATATTCAGTTTTGCGTATGTATGCGGTGTGCAGCCACAGTATTTACAAGAATCATGAACAAATGATAATAAGAAATATGAAAATACGAGATTTGGTGTTTCTTACCTTGTGCCATGACGCAGGTGATATACTTAATTTCTGCGTCTATTTTGTGGCCTCAGTATATGTACACTGAGAGATGTATACCTCAGTGTATATAACCTTAACCAGGTGATAAACTGAGGCACAATTCGATCACATAGGGAGAGTATTTAGAGTATATATTGCAACTGCAACTTTAATAAACCAAGAACCCAATAACAAACAGTCGGCTTGAACCAAACTTGATGTTGAGGGTCACAACGTCACTTGATGTTGAGGGTCACAACGTCACTTGATGTTGAGGGTCACAACGTCACTTGCTGTATATATGTTGTCCTGAGAACTTTATTGATATTACTGGTGTCTGTGAGAACCCACTGAGGCAGAGTGAAGCACTGGTGCCAGTGAGTGCTCCTAGCCACTAAGGTAACGACACTGGTGCCAGTGACTGCTCCTGGCCACTAAGGTAACGACACTGGTGCCAGTGAGTGCTCCTGGCCACTAAGGTAACGACACTGGTGCCAGTGAGTGCTCCTGGCCACTAAGGTAACGACACAGATGTGAGTGACTGCTCCTGGCCAACAACACTGTAACTAGCAGATCATCAAGGTCACTTACATTTAGTCTCCCTGGGCTGCCACTCTCACACTCTCCCTGGGATGCCACTCACCTGTTCTTGCTTGCTCATAATTACCTCCACTCTCTACCTGATACAAATTATACAGTTTTTACTTAATGCTCTTCTTTGTGCCGAGAGCTTTTGTATTAAGTTATAAAAAGCGGAAGTACAGTGCTACAGAGAAGGTAAGTGAAAATGTTTATTATCTCTCTTATATTAAATTTCATCGTATCGTTAGTGATGTCTATTATTCCATTTTATAGGGATTAGTTATGTAAAAACAATGAATATTAATAAGAGTATTATTGTCCATGTTGTGAGATCTTTGACAAAGCTTATATATGTGTTGTGCATCAGTGTTTACTTAATAATACTTGATTTATTTCTCCCTTTAA
Organism: Cherax destructor; assembly: GCA_009830355.1. Classification (NCBI taxonomy): domain Eukaryota; kingdom Metazoa; phylum Arthropoda; class Malacostraca; order Decapoda; family Parastacidae; genus Cherax; species Cherax destructor. The sequence continues at coordinate 18,438 of WNWK01006731.1, read as the reverse complement.
GGAGGATCCTTGATACCGGCGAGGGGCTCTTGATACCGGCGAAGGTCTCTTGATACCGGCGAAGGTCTCTTGATACCGGCGAAGGTATCTTGATACCGACGAGGGTGCTCTTGATACCTGCGAGGGGGCTCTTGATACCGGCGATGGGGTTTTGATATCGACGAAGTTCTCTTGATATCGGCGAGGATGACCTTGATACCTGCGAGGGGATCTTGATACCTGCGACGGGATCTTGATACCGGTGAGGGGGCTCTTGATACAAGTGAGGGACTCTTTATACTGGCGAGGGTCTCCTGATACCGGCGAGGGGTTCTTGAAACCGGCGATGGGTTCTTAATACCGGCGATGGGTTCTTGATACCGGCGATGGGTTCTTGATACCGGCGAGGGGTTCTTGATACAGGCGAGGGGCTCTTGATACCGGCGATGGGTTCTTGATACCGGCGATGGGTTCTTGATACCGGCGATGGGTTCTTGATACCAGCGAGGGGCTCTTGATACCGGCGAGGGGTTCTTGATACAGGCGAGGGGTTCTTGATACCGGCGATGGGTTCTTGATACCAGCGAGGGGCTCTTGATACCGGCGAGGGGTTCTTGATACCGGCGATGGGCTCTTGACACCGGCGATGGGTTCTTGATACCGGCGAGGGGATCTTGATACCGGTGAGGGGCTCTTGATACCGGCGAGGGGCTCTTGATACCGGTGAGGGGCTCTTGATACCGGCGAGGGGCTCTTGATACCGGCGATGGGCTCTTGATACCGGCGAGGGGCTCTTGATACCGGCGAGGGGCTCTTGATACCGGCGAGGGGCTCTTGATACCGGCGAGGGGCTCTTGATCAAAAGAATTGGACTTGTGTTTCCTTGGATCGTGCCTGATTGCTTCTCATTCCCCAGGCGTTATGTCACCCCCTGTGGGTTTAGCGCTTCTCTCAGATAAAACATTTCTGTCCTCTCGAACAATGGTGAACTAATTAATTACTGCCAAGTTATAGATGATCGTAGGACTTAACAAATGCAATTTTTTATTTGTAAAGATTACAATGTGTGATTTACATTTTATAATATATTGTTAAGTATTAAGAAAGTCAATAACATGTCTGAGTTAGTGATTTTCTTTGTCTGGACACAACACACACCTGGTCATGGACACAACACACCTGGTCATGGACACAACACACACCTGGTCATGGATACAACACACCTGGTCATGGACACAACACACCTGGTCATGGACACAACACACCTGGTCATGGACACAACACACACCTGGTCATGCAAAGAATATTTTACAATTTATTCGACGTATGTCACACTCCCCAATGAAAGGAAATTGCAAATATCGAACTTAAATTGAGGGAATCTTACAGGAGACAAGAATCACAGGAAGAACTAAAAGCCATAAAGGAAATTGAAACCCAAAATACTTCTTCTCTTATGCCAAATCGAAGGGAAAAACATCCAGTATTGGGCCTCTGCTAAGGTGGGATGGGACATACACAGATGACAGCCAAGAAATGAGTGAGATATTAAAGTCCCAATACGACTCAGTGGTCAGCGAGCCGCTGCCCAGACTAAGGGTCGACAATCCAATTGAATTCTTTATGAACGAAACCCAAAATTTGGTCATATAAAAAATCTAGGATATTATTCCAACTCCACAAGACGGAAAAATAAACACATAAGCAGTATAATGTGATCCTTTATTGACAACATTTCGTCCACGCAGTGGGCTTTATCGAGTCACAGACAGATCTACCTGGAAAATGAGCAACATGGAGATATATATAGGGTACAGTCAGGTGGAAAATGCTGGGTCAGGTGGAGAAAGCTGCATGTGAGTCTTAAAAGTAGTGTGATAGTTAAAAACATAGTGTGACTTAAAGGACCTGCAGTGTACCATTCTTGAGTTCTAGGTGGGATAGCGTTGAAGAAGTTTCTTGGCAATAGGTTCAGCTATGTTGTAGAAGCCGTTGTTCTGGTTGAAGTTGTTGGATATACAGATGAGTGATGATTCTAGGATTCTTCGGTATTGCGTGTTGTCTTCTCTGGCGATGAGTCTTGCGTTTCTGTAGTTGATTAAATGGTTGTGTAAATTTCGGTGTTGAACACAGGCATTTCTTGAGTCGTCAGATCTGCCTGCGTACTGGTGTTCTGAAATGCGTGTTTGTAGGTCTCTGGATGTTTCGCCAACGTATAATTTGCTGCAGCCATTACAAGGATTGTGTATACCCCTGCCGTGGATTGAAGCTTTTCCTGTCTGTTACTGGTAATGTCCTTAATGGTGGTGGATGTGGAGGTGGATACTCGGAATGAGGTCTTAGAAAAAATGTTGGAAATTTGTTTGGAAATGGAGTTGGTGGGAAGGACTATGTATCTCTTCACAGCAGTGTCTTCTCTGGGTGTGTTGAAGATGTTTAATGCCCGTCGTCTGCAGTCTCTAATGAAGTGACGAGGATAGTGAAGTTTGGAAAACTTGTTCAATGAGGGAGCATTCTTCTTCAAGGAACTCACTGCTGCAGATTCTGAGTGCGCGCAGGAAAAAGCCTATAATTACACCACGTTTAATTTTGGTGTCGTGGTGAGAGTAGAAGTGGAGAAGATCGTGTTGATTGGTAGGTTTTCGATAGACTTTAAAACGAAGTTCATGGTCAGCTTTGCAGAGAAGAACATCAAGGAAAGGAAAAGTGTTGTCGACTTCTTCTTTCCAAACAAGTTTCCAACATTTTTTCTAAGACCTCATTCCGAGTATCCACCTCCACATCCACCACCATTAAGGACATTACCAGTAACAGACAGGAAAAGCTTCAATCCACGGCAGGGGTATACACAATCCCTTGTAATGGCTGCAGCAAATTATACGTTGGCGAAACATCCAGAGACCTACAAACACGCATTTCAGAACACCAGTACGCAGGCAGATCTGACGACTCAAGAAATGCCTGTGTTCAACACCGAAATTTACACAACCATTTAATCAACTACAGAAACGCAAGACTCATCGCCAGAGAAGACAACACGCAATACCGAAGAATCCTAGAATCATCACTCATCTGTATATCCAACAACTTCAACCAGAACAACGGCTTCTACAACATAGCTGAACCTATTGCCAAGAAACTTCTTCAACACTATCCCACCTAGAACTCAAGAATGGTACACTGCAGGTCCTTTAAGTCACACTATGCTTTTAACTATCACACTACTTTTAAGACTCACATGCAGCTTTCTCCACCTGACCCAGCATTCTCCACCTGACTGTACACTATATATATCTCCATGTTGCTCATTTTCCAGGTAGATCTGTCTGTGACTTGATAAAGCCCACTGCGTGGGCGAAACGTTGTCAATAAAGGATCACATTATACTGCTTATGTGTTTATTTTTCCATTGTGTCGGTATTTTATACCATTTATTTCCAACTCCACAAGACTTTGAAAAGGCAATAAATGACATGCCTATGCACTCTGCCCCAGGCCCAGACTCATGGAACTCTGTGTTCATCAAGAATTGCAAGGAGCCCCTATCGTGTGCCTTCAGCATTCTATGGAGAAGGAGCATGGACACAGGGGTCATCCCACATACACTAAAAACAACAGGCATAACCCCACTCCACATGGGTGGCAGTAAAGCAATTGCAAAGAACTACAGATCGATAGCACTAACATACCATATCATAAAAATCTTTGAGAGGGTTCTAAGAAGCAACATCGATATCCACCTAGATACCCATCACTTACACAACCCAGGGCAACACGGGTTTAGAGCATGTCGCTCCTGCTTGTTCCAACTCCTGGACCACTATGACAGGGTCCTGGATGCTGTTGAGGATAAACAAAATACAGATGTAGTATACAAAGACTTTGCAAAAGCTTTCGACAAGTGTGACCATGGTGTAATAGCACACAAAATGCGTGATAAAGGAATAACAGGAAAAGTTGGTAGATGGATCTATAACTTCCTGACAAATAGAACACAAAGAGTAATAGTAAACAGAGTAAAGTCCCAGGCAGCCACGGTGAAAAGCTCTGTTCCACAAGGCACAGTACTCGCTCCCATTCTATTCCACATCCTCATTTCTGACATAGACAGAGATGTAAGCCATAGCTCCGTGTCTTCCTTTGCGGATGACACCCGGATTGCCATGGCAGGGACCTCCACTGAAGACACTGCAAAACTTCAAGTTGACATCAACTAAATCTTCAAATGGGCCACTCAAAACAATATGAAGTTCAACGAGGAGAAATTTCAACTACTCAGATATGGAAAACTTGAGGAAGTAAAAAATGTATCAAGGTATACGACAAATTCTAACCATACAATAGAGCAAAAAAGAAATGTGAAGGACTTGGGAATGATAATGTCAGAGGATCTCGCCTTTAAAGACCACAACAATGTATATACCTCAGCGGATAGGAAAATGATATGATGGATAATGAGAACCTTCAAAACTAGGGACGCCAAGCACATGATGATTATCTTCAAATCACTTGTTCTCTCTAGGCTGGAATACTGCTGTACACTAACGACCTCCTTCAAGGCTGGCGACATTGCAAACCTGGAGAGTGTACAAAGAACTTTCACAGCACACATTAGTACGATAAAGCACCTAAATTACTGGGAACGGTTGAAGATCCTTGATCTGTATTCCCTGGAACGCAGGCGAGAGAGATACATGATAATATATACTTGGAAGGTCCTGGAGGAATAGACTAAATGCTCTTAAAGCTGTTGCTGGCTACAACCCCAACTATGGTGCTAATGTGAGAATCGCGAGAATGATGTACATAGCCTATATTAGGTCCTTAATTGATTATGCTGCTCCCATGTTGATATTAGCTCGAGAAAGTTCTCTCCGACCCTTGGAGTTAATGCAAAATGAAGCTCTCAGAATTATTCTTGGCTGTCCAAAATCTACAAAGGTTCTTAATATGAGGAAGGAGCTTGGTATTACTAGTATCAGTGATAGGATTGTTGAGATTAATACTGTACTTGGTATTAGAATGTTAAGAAATGAACCAGACACTGTCACAAGGAATCTTACTAAATGTCTAGAAGTAAATACTCATAGATCTAAATGGATTGTGAAAACATGCAATTACATTAAGTTTTACAACATGCATGAATTGTATCACTGTAGGCAACAAGAGCATTTCACCCCTCCATGGAAGATGTGTTCATTTAATATCACATACCTGCAAGTCCCTTCCAAGAAGCTCATTGCTAGTAATCCCTTCCTTAAATCACTTGTTAAAGCAACTGCTCAAGAAGAAATTTCTCGCCTAGCTGGTAGTAATAAGTTATCACAAGTTATATACACTGATGGATCTAAACAGGAGTCTTCTGGCAGGGCTGCATCTGCTCTGGTTGCCACCTCCCTAGTTAAGAACAATAATATTTTTTTTTTAACTAGGCATAAGAATTAACAACTGGGCGTCTACAGTGCAAACTGAATTGTTTGCAATCCTAATATCACTAAAGCTAACTTATGACACTGAGCTTGACTCTATCATCATTACTGATTCTATGTCATCACTGAAGGCTCTTGACTCATATAATGACTCTAACAGCATGCTCATTGGATAAGCCAGGTATAGATACTCAAAAATCCGAGACAAAGGAATTAATGTACAGTTGCTATGGATTCCATCACACATTGGATTACTCCTTCATGATAAAGTTGATATGTTAGCCAAGAAGAGTACCCAGAAGGAGAATGTAGAATATAACTTTGGTATATCTGTGTCTAGCATTAGGAATAATATTATGAGAGAAATAAATAATGAAAATGATTGCTATAGGAATGCAGTTAGAAGCCTGAGTAGATCTATAACCTACTATGATAACATGAACATAGATAAGCATGTTTATGAAGCAACTTGCAATGTGAACAGACTGACTGATGTTGTAGTGGCCAGGCTTAGGCTTGGTTACAAGTACTTCTGGCAGTTTGGGAGACACAGATGATGATCAAACTAAATGCAAATTATGTGATCAGGCATATGGTCACTGTCTTGAACACTATGTGCTTAATTGCCCATTTATTGAGGAATACAGAGATAGACAGTATAATAACCTATGTGACATGTCAAGATATCTTATTAATGAAAATAAGATACCAGTTATACTAAGCAAATTTCCTAAATTTGCTTGTAACAGATAAGTGAAATGCAGATATAAATCCAAATGTACAATTGTTAACCCTTTTGGGCCCTAATGCCAAGGCCTTTTGTGTATCCCCATATCCACAGGATGGATATGGGGTGCACAATAAACTAGCCACTTCGGTGGCAAAATCTAAAATCTAATCTGGAGGAATTGGTACCAAACCTGCACACGAAAATCACCCCCTATGTAAGCAAAAGACTCAGCAGGAGATACAACATTCCCCTGATGAAAAGCAGGGGTGCCACGCATACACTGAGAGACAACACCATAATTGTCCGGGGCCCAAGACTGTTCAACTACCTCCCAGCATACATTAGGGAGATTACCAATACACCACTGGCTGTCTTCAAGAAGGCACTGGACAGGCACCTAAAGTTAGTACCTGATCAACCGGGGTTGTGGTTCGTACGTCGGTTTGCGTGCGGCCGCCAGTACAGCATGATTGATTAGACCCTGATTCTCGTAAGTGAGGACGTGTCTAGTGTACTCTCTGTGGACTGAACCATCTTTGCTCTGTGAAGACTTTTCTACTGTGCTCTCCGTTCTTAGCTACCTGAGATTGGACGATGGCTTCCCTCAACTACGAGCAGCTAAATCTCCAACTTAAGGCTAGAAGAGAAATTCTTCGTTTGAAGGGTATATGCAAGGATTATCCCCGGAACAATGTCGCCGATGATCAGACCAACGAATGGATGCTAGTCGGATCTGAAGGGACGAAGCTGAAGTTGAAGAAGGTCCAGGAGACTGCTGTGAAAACCAGGAACTCTTTTTTCCTTGTTATCAGACGAATGTGAAGACATCCCAGCGAAGACCATCTCTACAAAGACCGTCGAGAACGTCATGGACACCGCCAGTCGAGGTAAGAACATTGTTTTAGTTGGGGATAGTCAGATTAGGTTTATGGATAGGGAATTTTGTCTTAAGGATAGAAATAGGAGGCAGAGGGTGTGTTATCCAGGGGCTGGGATGAAGGATATTGTTAGCCGTCTAAACGACATTATGAGAGGTAATGGGAGGAATCCTATTATCTGTCTCAGTGCTGGAGGCAACGATGTTGGCAGGCGTAGGAGTGAGGAGCTATAGGTCAGCAATAGACAGAATTAGGAAGATGGGTGGGAACCCTGTCATATGTGGTATTTTGCCAAGGAGAGGAGTTGGAAATGAATGGTCCAGAGCAATTGGTGTCAATTGCTGGCTGGACAAATACTGTAAGGAAAATGCAGTAACATTCATTGACAACTGGGACCTCTTCTATGGCAGAAATGACATGTAAGCCAGGAATGGGGTTCACTTATCTAGGTCTGGGGTGGGGGCACTGGTAACTGCAGTGGAGGGAGCTGTTAGGGCTTTAAACTAGAAAAAGTTAGTGGTATGGGTTATGGGGGGAAAACAGTGAAGTCCCAGTGAAGTAATGTTATGAATTTTAGGGGAACTAGTAATAGGCAGAATAAGGTGGATATTGGAATTGGAAAGTCAGTTTCACTAGGTGACAAGGACAGCAATAGGTATAGTGGGAAAACAGAAATGAACAAGAAGAGTAAAGAGAAGGGAGGTTTTCTGAAAAATTTTTATACTAATAGTCGTAGTGCGAGAAATAAGTTGGACGAATTGAGATTAGTTGCAAGTGCAGGTAATATTGATGTTTTTGCAATAACAGAGACGTGGTTTAATATGAAAAATCGGGACATGCCTGCTGAATGTCACATCCAGAGTTTTAAATTGTTCCAAGTAGACAGAAGTATCAGGAACGGGAGTGGGGTGGCACTCTATGTCCGGGATCATTTAAATTGTTGCATAAAAACGGGTATAAAGTCTTAAATAACACATACAGAGTCTGTCTGGATAGAATTATCAGAGGGGTGTGAAAAATTGATTTTAGGCATGATTTACCGTCCTCCAAACTTAGATAGGGAAAAAGGGAGACTACTTTGGGAGGAAATTGTTAAAGCCACAAGGCACGATAACGTAGTAATTCTAGGGAACTTTAACTTTAGTCAGATTGATTGGAATTTCTTGACAGGGAATTTAGAATCTAGCAACTTTTTAGAAGTAGTTCAGGATTGCTTTTTGAAGCAGTTTGTGACAGAACCTACAAGGGGAAATAACCTACTTGACTTCGTTCTGGCAAGCAAGGAAACCCTTGTTAATAATTTAGAAATTACAGAGGAACTCGGCTCAAGCGACCACAAGTCAATTACATTTAGCACTGAATGGATGTATGATACTAGGGATAATTCAGTAACGGTCCCAGATTTTCGCTTAGCAGATTATAATGGACTTAAAGAACACTTATCAACTGTGGACTGGGGTAACAAAGAGAGGTATCAATATAACAGCTTTCTTAACACTATACAGGCTGCCCAAAGAACTTTTATCCCGTATAAAGAAATTAGATCAAGTAGAAATGACCCAAAATGGATGAATAATAAGCTCAAGTATCTTTTAGGGCAGAAGAAAGGAATTAATAGGCGCATAAAAAGAGGTGAGAGTCATCTTATAAATCAGTATACTGACATTAAGTGGGACGTTAAAAAGGGGATAAGAAAAGCTAAACGGGACTATGAAATTAAAGTTGCTAGGGTTCAAAAACTAACCCAAAACGTTTTTTCCAGGTTTATAGAACAAAAGTTAGGGATAAGATAGGTCCCCTTAAAAATAACTCTGGGCATTTTACTGACAAAGAGAATGATATGTGCTCTATTTTTAATAATTATTTTCTCTCGGTTTTCACACAGGAAGACACTAATAATATCCCAGTAATTAATTTTTATAGTTGCCCTGAAGATATAAATTATGTAATATCACAGTCACTAGTGAAATGGTTATGAAACAAGTAGACCGACTGAAACAAAATAAATTGCCAGGTCCTGATGATCTTTTTGCAAGGGTTCTTAAGGAATGCAAAATGGAACTCTGTGAACCAATATCTAACATTTTTAATTTATCTCTTCAAACAGGTGTAGTGTCTGATATGTGGAAGATGGCTAATGTAATTCCTATTTTTAAAGCAGGGGACAAGTCGCTACCGTCAAATTACCGCCCAATAAGCCTGACCTCAATTGTAGGAAAATTACTAGAGTCAATTATAGCTGATATTATTAGAAGTCATCTAGATAACCATAATTTGATTAATGATACTCAGCATGGATTCACGAGGGGCCGTTCCTGCCTATCTAATTTATTAACCTTCTTCAGTAAAGCTTTTGAGGCTGTTGATCACGATAAAGAATTTGATATTGTTTATTTAGATTTTAGTAAGGCTTTTGATAGAGTACCGCACCAGAGACTGTTAAAGAAAGTGGCAGCTCATGGCATTGGGGAAAAAGTGCTGTCATGGATCGAGTCATGGCTCACCAATAGGAAGCAGAGAGTGTGCATAAATGGGGTTAAATCCGAATGGGGACTTGTAACAAGTGGTGTTCCACAGGGATCAGTCTTAGGCCCGTTGTTATTTATAATATATATCAATGACCTTGACGAGGGAATTACTAGTGATATGAGCAAATTCGCCGACGACACGAAGATAGGTAGGATATTTGATTCAAACATAGATGTCATAGAACTTCAGGAAGATTTAGACAAACTTAATTCGTGGTCAGAAAAGTGGCAGATGCAGTTCAATGTAGATAAATGCAAGGTTCTGAAGTTTGGGAGTGTCCATAACCCAAGCACTTATAAGTTAAATAACGTAGAACTTTATCAGTCCAATACAAAGCAGAAAGGTGTAAGGAGAGGAGGAGTTTGAGGTAATCAGTCCCTCGGCCTGGAGTAGATGTGTTCAGTCCATCAATCTTGTAGAAAGTACAGCACAGGGCCGTAGAAGTGGCTTAAATACTGTAGTTAGGTGAGGCGAAGCAGGAGGAGTCGGGGTCATAGTGGTACCATCCACTAAGAACGGTTCTTGGGGCATATCAGTGTATTCCCGCCAAGTACAGGAGGGTATTCAAACTGTGCAAGAGTCAGCTGGGTCAGTCTCATGTAGACTTTGTAAGGCAGCAGTCAAAAAACTTCACAAAATGGTACAAGGCAACTGGTGTCGCCAACTTTTCAAACTTGGTGCAATTATTTTTGGTAGATAGCCTGCTGGAATTTGATGGACCAGAGGTTAAAGTCTTTCTTGAAGATCATTCATTGACCACTACGTTAGAAACAGCCAGGATGGCTGACACTTTTGAGGTTAACCACTCCTTGTCCGAGCAGTCTATTCTTTCTTCCCAACAGCCTGACATGAATGGAGATTGTCATGGACGAGTCCCTGGCTGGAGAACGAAGTGGCAGGATGAAAGTGAAAAACGACACCAACCAACTAAGTCGTTTGGTGAGCAACGACATCAAACTCGTGGTCAATAATGTGAACAACGACGCCAGTACACAGAGTGGCACCAGCCACAAAATCAACAGGGAGCCAAATTAATGTATGAGGTAACCTGTTACCGTTGTCATAAACCCGGCCATGTCAAGGCCAACTGCCCGGTTAAGCCTCAACCCTTAGGAAAAATCAGCATCCTCCCTGTTGAGATGAACCAGAAAGAAGTAGTGTGGAATGGCCCCATGCCACATCTCCCTTCAGGAGAATGAAAAAAAAAATGAAGTAACAACTTTTAGGGATCCCAGGGCTTACTGTTCTCTTATAAGAGAGGGAGTCCTTCCCCTTTCTGAAAAGACGTCATTGCATTCCTCCGTTCTCTTAGAAGCATTTGGAAGAGCTGTATTTTCTGTCCCTTTACATAAGATACATGTGAAGGGTAAATACTATACAGGATATTTGACTGTAGGTGTTTCTGAGGGATTCCCTATGAAAGATCCTGTGTTATTGCTGGGTAAGTTTAGTTAGTTTAACATCTTTATTATGCACCCCATACCAATGGTTTACCTGGAGTTTACCTGGAGAGGGTTTCGGGGGTCAACGCACCCACGGATCAGTCTGAGACCAGACCTCATGGATGATCAGGGTCTGATCAACCAGGCTGTTACTGCCAGCCGCACACAAACTGATGTACGAATCACAACCTGGTTGGTCAGGTACTGACTTTAGGTGCCTGTCCAGTGCCTTCTTGAAGACAGCCAGGGGTCTATTGGTAATCCCCCTAATGTATGCTGGGAGGCAGTTGAACAGTAGCTTGGGACCCGGACACTTATGGTGTTGTCTCTCAGTGTACTCGTGGCGCCCCTGCTTTTCATCGGGAGAATGTTGCATCTCCTGCCTAGTCTTTTGCTTTTATAGGGAGTGATTTTCGTGTGCAGGTTTGGTACCAATCTCTCCAGGACCTTCCAAGTGTATATTATCATGTATCTCTCTCGCCTGCGTTCCAGGGAATACAGATCAAAGACCTTCAATCGTTCCCAATAATTTTGGTGCTTTATCGTACTTATGTGTGCTGTGAAAGTTCTTTGTACACTCTCCAGGTCTGCAATGTCGCCAGCCTTGAAGGGGGCTGTTAGTGTACAGCAGTATTCCAGCCTAGAGAGAACAAGTGATTTGAAGAGTGTCATCATGGGCTTGGCGTCCCTAGTTTTGAAGGTTCTCATTATCCATCCTATCATTTTATTAGCCGATGAGCTAGATACATTGTTGTGGTCTTTAAAGGCAAGATCCTCTGACATTATCCTGGAGTTTACCTGGGGTCAACGCCCCTGCGGCCCGGTGACCAGGCCACATTTCTTTTTTGCTCTATTGTATGGTTAGAATTTATCATATACCTTGAAACATTTTTTATTTCCTCAAGTTTTCCATATCTGAGTAGTTGAAATTTCTCCTCATTGAACTTCATATTGTTTTGAGTGACCCATTTGAAGATTTGGTTGATGTCCGCTTGGAGTTTTGCAGTGTCTCCAATGGAGGTCACTGCCATGGCAATCCGGGTGTCATCTGCAATGGAAGACGCGAAGCTATGGCTTACATCTCTGTCTGTGTCAGAAATGAGGATGAGGAATAGAATGGGAGCGAGTACTGTGCCTTGTGGAACAGAGAGGCAGTCACCCCATACCCATCCTGTGGGCGGCAGTCACCCCATACCCATCCTGTGGGCGGCAGTCACCCCATTCCCATCCTGTGGGTGGCAATCACCCAATACCCATTCTGTGGGCAGCAGTCACCCCATACCCATCCTGTGGGCGGCAGTCACACAATACCCATCCTGTGGGTGGCAATCACCCAATACCCATCCTGTGGGCGGCAGTCACCCCATACCCATCCTGTGGGTGGCAGTCACCCCATACCCATCCTGTGGGTGGCAGTCACCCCATACCCATCCTGTGGGTGGCAGTCAAAAGATTAGAGGTACATAATGGGTCCAGGGACTGAGCCCCAAAGTTATGATAGCTGAACTAGTTACAAAGGTAAAGAACTCCAGGTAGATCTGGTTACAATTATGGCAAGTTACAAAGGTAACGAACCATCTACACTCCTATACATGGTTACAATCATGAACAAATTACAAAGTAATGAGCCACTGACACGTCCACACCAGGTCACAATTGTAATAAGTTATAAGTGCAAATATTAAGTAATCATACATCCACTCGAGCGTGCACACATACACGAGGGTGCACACATACACGAGGGTGCACACATACACGAGGGTGCACACATACACGAGGGTGCACACATACACGAGGGTGCACACATACACGAGGGCGCACACATACACGAGGGCGCACACATACACGAGGGTGCACACATACACGAGGGTGCACACATACACGAGGGTGCACACATACACGAGGGTGCACACATACACGAGGGTGCACACATAAACGAGGGCACACACATACACGAGGGTACACACATACACGAGGGCACACATACACGAGGGCACACACATACACGAGACCGCACACATACACGAGGGTCATTCACCTCTTCGCTCTCGGGCCGGGAGGGTGTCTTGCGGAGTTGTTCCTGAGTTTGCACTTGGCGCATCCAACGACCAGTGGCCTCTGGTGGGAACGTGTGGAGTGACACAGTTGTATCACCGGCGTATTAACACTGTCTGTGTTGAATTGGTAAAAGGAGCCATTTACCCTACCAATGCCGGAGTTTTGCTGAGAGCTATCATCAGAGACGTTTATGGAGTTGAACATGGAGACATTTATGGCATTGCATTGAATGGGAGTGCAAGGATATTCATCAAGCTTACCATGGCGGCTGTATACGACAAACTTGTGGAAAAGTATGAAGAAGTTTGCCTTCCTGTGACTGCTGCAGTGGAGGTAAAGCTCAAGGATGTCTCCAGACGTTACACTTGGATCAAAATTAGGAATTTGCCATTCGAAGCGATGGAGCAGGATGTGAGAGCTGCATTTTTGGTGTATGGTGTGATACATTATGCAGCTATGGGAAGGTGGACAGATGGTTTTTATGCAGGAGTCCCAGAAGGGTCTTTCAACTTGAAGATGACTTTACAGAAGCCTATTCCATCCTATGTGGTGTCAGAAGAGTTTAGGTCACAGGTTTATGTGACTTATGCTGGGCAAAGGCGTACTTGTAGACTTTGTGACTCTTATGAGCATATTGCGGCTGAGTGTGAGAGGCGACAGGGACGACGACCATTCGGGAGACACCATGGGATGGACCAAGGTGTGCCTGAGGAAGCGAGGAGGGACAGTGATGTTGTGGCATCAGTGGGAAAGGGGAGTGACATAGTACAGGGAACAGTGGACGTGTGTGCGACCCTGCCGGTACAGTCGCAGGGAGTGGAAGTGTGTGAGGAACGTCTTGTGCAAGAGGAATTGACATTGGATGTGGGTTTGGAGGTAGTTTTGCCTGAGGTATTGCAGGGACTGTTGGACAGTACCCAAAGGGAGGTGCTTGAGGGTTCTATGAGCCCTGGTGGTGGGTTATTGGGTGAAGTGGGTACACTAGGGGAAGATGGCCTGGAGGCTTTACACTTGAATGTGCAAGAGGTGGAAGTGTCAGTGCATCAGGAGGATGAAGGGTTGGAAATAGAGGCTAGTAGTGATTCTCGCAAGAGGTCGATGAGGAGTGAGGAGGATGACGTCCTGCCTCCTGGTCAAGGGACCTGTAAAAAGGTATGGGTTGAGGCGTCTTATAAGGCATCCAAGATTGTAGATGGTGTGAGTGGGGCGAGGGGTAAGAAGTCCCTGGTTAAAGGTCTTGGGACTGGAAAACAGGCATTGAGCAGGGATGGAAGGTCTAAGGGAAAGCCACCTCTATCATTTTCAGGTGCCTCACGTTAAATGTTAATGGGCTGAAGGATGAAGTGAGAAGATCGTGGGTAGTGGGGACTCTAAGACGTTTGGCGATTGATGTGGCGTTTTTGCAGGAACATAACTATAAGTATGGAAGAGATATTTTGCTGCCTGGGTATAGAGTGTATGCAGGTTGTTTGGGTAAGTTCAAGTGTGGGGTAGCAGTAGTAGTGAATGAAAATAGCCTTTTTCAGCTTTTGGCATGGGAGGAAGGGAGGGTGGTGAAGGTCGATGGGGACTGTGGAGGTGTGAGGGTGACGTTTGTGGGGGTATATTTGCCGGCTGGGAGCAGTAGGAGGATCAAGGAGGATTTTGTTAGGGATCAGTTGGTTTTTTTCTTGGGAGGTATGGCAGCGGTAGTGGTGATAGGGGGTGATTGGAACAGTATTATTAGGAAGAAGGATGTGGAGCCGAGAGGGGCGGGATGTGAATTGGGTGTGTTGAGGGATCTTTTGGGGAGTGCTGGGGTTGTAGATTTGGTGGGAGGTGGTTGGAAGGTGGACCACACATTTATTAGAAGAGGCTACGCTGCTCGACTTGATAGAATTTACGTGTCTAGGGCTGTGGATGTAGGGGAGGTGAGGTGTGTGGATGTGGGGTTTTCTGACCACAGAGGGGTTGTGGTGGAACTGGCATGGGAGGGGATGGTACGGTAGTATTCGGGTCATTGGAAATTAAACGTGCGGCTTTTAGATGGGGAGGAGGGTAGGGAATGCTTTGAGAAGTGGTGGGAGTGTATGTGGGGGCAAGGGAAAGCGGTGGAAGATGTGCTAGGATGGTGGGAATGGGTGGCTAAGCCGGCTATCAGAAAATTCTATAGGGTAAGGGGAAGGGAGGAAGCGCAGTGGAGGTATGGTCTGGAGAAGTATTTGGAGGGACAGCTGGGGCTTTGTTGTGAGGGTAGGTCTGGCCGACATATGGTCGAGATGGAGGAACTTAGGATAGGTTGCGTGTACTGCAAAATGAGCGTTTTGATGCAATTCGATTATGTGGTGGGCTTGAGGAGGCTCTATGGGGTGTTAGGCCGTTGGCATGTGTGTTGCAAAATTGTAGGAAACGGAGGGAGGGAATGATGGTATCGAGGATGGTGGTGGAGAATGACGTAGAGGGGTATGCATTGGGGCAGATAATGAGGTTGACTGAGGCTATAAGTTTATATTTAACATCCTGGTTTCAGAGATACTTGAGGGCGGGGGAATGTGGGGGACAGGAGGGTGATGTTGTGGTAGAGGGAATTGTGCAGAGATTTGGAGATGATGATAGGGAGGAAATGGGGGGGTGATTAGTGAGGACGAGGTTTGGGGAGCTGTGAGTGGTTTGAGTAAACGAAAGGCGCCAGGGATGGATGGGATCCCTAATGACTTTTATGTAACTCATTGGGGTATCCTAAAGGAGTGTTTGGTTAGGGTTCTTAATGGTATGGAGGAGAATGGGAGGATGGGGTTGACACAGCATACTGGGGTGGTGGTTTTGGTGGGCAAGGAGGGAGAGGATAGAATCAAGAATTACTAGAGGATTATCGTTAATGTGCGCTCATTATAAGATTTTTGCAAAAGTGTTGGGGAATAGGATTAAGAGGGTGGTTGGTGGAGTGGTAGAGGAAGGGCAATATGATATACCTGGCAGGTGTATGGCAAGGGGGCATGAAAGGATTAGGAAATTTATTGAGGATGGGGAAGAGGGGGTCCTTCCATTGATTGGGAGGCAGCATATGATAGTGTAGATAGGGAAATGCTGTGGAGGATTATGAGGAGCAGGGTTTTGAGGAAGAAATTGTAGGCTGGGCTGAGACATTATATAGGGAAGCAAGAGTGAGAGTACAAGTTAATGGGTTGGTGGGTGGAGAAGTGTGATGGGAAGGGGTTGTGGCAGGGTTGTCCCCTGTCGCAAATGCTTTTGCATGTCTGCAGGACCCATTGTATAGATTAGTTAAGACAGAAGTGGAGGGGGTGTGGGAGTTTAAGTGATGATGGGGTATTATTGGTTCGTGGATGATACTACGGTGCTGGTGAGGAGGGAGAGGAGTTTGGAGGCTGTAGGGACGATCGTGGGATTTTGGGAGAAGCGACAGGTATGAGGATTAGGCCAAGTCTAGCCTATTGGAAGTAGGACGTGGGTGGGTGGAGGGTTGGGTTGAGGTGTGGGTGGTCAGTTGCCGATAGATTAAAGATATGTGGTATCATTTTTATGAATGATTTGGGTGAAGCGAGACATGATATTGTGGAGGTGTAATGACTAGGGCAATACAACGGATGAATGGTGGAGGCCGGGGGGGTTAACTATGTTGCAGCATGTGATTGTGGTGAATGTTTTGGTTTATAGTAAGATATGGCATGTGGCGAGATTAACCCAATTCTGAAAGGCGATGTTGCAGTGTTGATACAAAGGGTCTTCAGGTATGTATGGGGTATGGTAGGCATTGGTTGCGAAGGAGTTGTAATGAAGAGGGTGGGTTTGGGGTATGGGGTTAATTAATTTGGAAATGCATGTCATGAGTGTGTATGTGAAGTCCTGCTTTCTGGAGAGGGAGGGGTACAGGGAAACGAGTGGGTGGGGTAATGGGGGTATTGAAGAAATGGTGGAGGGGAAGGAGTTGGACCAGTGTGGGAATATGTTGCGAAAGCTTTTGAGTGTGAGGAATCCAGGAACGTTACAGCTAGTGTATTGGGGAGAGTCGGGGAGGAAGGGAGGTTGTATGAGGGAAGCAATGTTTCCAGTGTATATTGGAAAGGGATATGGAGTGGTTGAGGGTATGGGTTGAAGGCGAGGTCAAGGAGGCCATGTTTAGGTTTTGCATAGGGTACTTGCTTCTAGGAGCAGTTTTGTTCAAAATGGGGTTAGCAGGATGCCCGGTGTTTAAGTGTGAAGGAGAGGACAAACGTATCATGGGTTATATTTTTGTAATCACCTACGAGGACGTCCGGTGTTGGGTGGGAGAGAGTAAAGAGAATGGAGGGAGGGGATTAATGCATTGAGGTTTATGTGTTTAGATATAGGGGTTGGAGGGTTGTGTTAGGAGGGGGCTCATGTATTTGGCAGTGGATTTTGTCACTGTATCTTGGGCCTTGAGTGAACAACCTGGGGGTGTTCGGATAAGGGCTATTGCTGCAGCTATGTATAGAACGAAATGTAGGAACAGGTTATTATATGGGGAGGGTGGGCTAGGTTTTTACTAGTGGTTATAGGGAACTTACGGTGGGGGGTTATTGAGGGTGAGGAGTGTGCTACGTTTAAAGGGGCTATTTATGTAGGATGGGGTGAGGTTGAGGGAGTGTTTGTCTTGGTTGCATTTAGGCATAAATGTAGAGTGGGAAAGTGTATGTTGTGTTGTGGGGAGGGGGTTGACGGTGGACACTCATTTTGGGAATGTGAACCTGACTTTTGACTGGCAGGAAGGATGCATGGAGTTGTGTCACGTTTTGTGTGAACTCTGGGGACTGAGACTGGGGGAGGTTGGTGGTGTGGGGGTTTCATTGGGAGGTGGCTTTTCATGTTTGTAGCCTTTTGTTTTTTTTCTGTTTTTTTTTTTTTTTTTTTTTGTCCTATGTATAGCACGGCACTTGAGATAGGATGTTGCTGCTGCAAGTTTTGAGCTAGCAGGATGGTTAGGAGTTATGAGTGGATAGTGCACGCTTGTCAGGTCCTGTGAGGCCTTGTGAGTGATGCCTGTGAGGTGCTATTGCTTTGTATTCATGGTAACTTTCAAGATAATGTTATGCATCAAGATTGTAAATATAACAGTTTGTGGGATATTTTCCTTATCATTATTGATATTGTAGTTTGTTTTGTTATTATTCAGAGTGAAATAGGTATACTATTATGTACCCTGTGGGGTGTTACTAAGTTACTTTGTGTTTTACCCTTGTTTTCAAGGGTTTCAATGTATGTATTTTATAATGGTGTTTATAAAAAAAATACATAAGTTTTCAATTGTTAACAGTGTGTTCATTATGTAATTAATTATGTCAGGATGATTCATGGTCCCATATCAATAATGTTAACTCGTGTTTTGGTTTCAGTTTGGAGTTAACCTTTGGGGTTTTTAAATCTTTTTTTTAAAA